>JASANF010011380.1:0-82484 GCA_030248245.1 Trissonchulus sp. WLG1_4
AGCGGAATTTGGTCAATATTGGAGACGTATCGGAATTTTTTTACGGACAAAGTATATAATTGAAACAAAATAATGAATGACGTTCACATTGTTTGTTTGTTTGCTTTTATTTGAGTATGCATCTGGTGTTCCCTCGCGGGCTCGTACCTTGAGCTGGCGAGGACAGCCTGAATTCTACAACAAGAATGCAATGGCTGAGAGGTGGTAAAAAAATAGTAGCAGGGGTCTGGGGGCGACAGCCCACAGGAAAAAATTTGGAGAACTTTTTGATTTTTAGGCGGAATTTAGTCAATTGGAGACATATCAGAAACTTTTTCCGAAAGAACAATTAAAACAAAAGATGGTAACGTCACATCAGAGTATCAGACATGAGTACTCGTAGCATAATGTGCACGTGTATACATGCATGCATAGGCTTTGGCGAAAAATATTACCAAAGAATAGTAAGCCACAGAGTCGCAGGGGAGGTGGGGGCGGCAGCCTTGAGCCTTCAGAAAAAAATGTGGGAATTTTTGTTATTTTTGGGCCAAATTTGGTCAATTGGAGACGTATAAAAATAAAAACCAAAGGGGGGACCCTTGTGTACAATTTCACTCGGGGAAAATTTCGGGGGGGGGGGGGTCGGCGGCCGCACCGCCGCCCCCCCCCCCCTGGATCCGCCCCTGATATGTATATTGTATATATAGTTCTTGTATGTAGAGGCATTTTTGGGGGAATGATGGACTGATCCTGATGGGAGTCATGTAACATGTAACAGCACAAAAAATACCTAAGTTAAAAAAATTAAAAACGGTAGAAACTAGAAAACGATTGAACTATAAACGGTAGAACCGAGGAGGTCCCAGGGTGCATCAGTAAATGCTACAAAAACGTTCAAAATTAGTTTAAAACGGGTTCAAAACGAGTTCAAAATTCCTGCGTGCAGGCTAGCGCTGAGAAACAAAACGTCCAAAACTAGTTTAAAAAACATTCAAAACCAGTCCAAAACGAGTTCAAAATTAGTCAGCGTATGTCTAAAACGCGTCCAAAACTAGTTTAAAACTAGTTCAAATTTCGTTCAAAAGGAGTTCAAATTTCGTTCAAACTTGCGCTGGAAATGTTTTGGACTCGTTTTAGACTCGTTTTGAACGAGTCCAAAACTAGTTTAAAAACGTTCAAAACCAGTTCAAAAATATTCAAAAAACGTCTAAAAAACATTCAAAACTAGTCCAAAGTTGCTTGTTCAAATCCAGTTCAAAATTTTTTGAACTGATTTTGAACAGTTTTTAAACCCGTTTTGAACGCAAAATCCGTCCTGTGTCGTATGTCAGAAAATCCAAAAAATAAAATAGGGGTTTTTGAAAAAAAACCCCCCCCTCAGGGGCCCTACCCAAAAAAAAAGGCCCCCCCCCCCCCCCCTCCCCGGCTTTAGGGGGGGTGTTCGTTTTCTAGGTTTTGTGAATTCTGTGCAAACTTCATGCCCACAGAACTAAGTTACCAATGAAGCCGGAGCACGCATTTTTGAGACAGTGCTGTAAAGGTCAAAATCCATGAGCATGTCTCTCACTTTTTTGAAATTCCACTTGTGGGCATTTTTAGAATGCTTTCATTACAAGAAAATAATATGTTCATTTTTCAGTGCGTTGTTTTTAAGCTATTTTCTCCGTAAATTGACTAGTTAAGTGGGGACATGCCTGGGGAATTTGAAGCATGTTAAAAACCTTACTCTGAGACCCAACAGGTAATCTGTGGCCGTACGTAGGCAGCTAGCAAATTCTGGGGGGAAGGGTGAGCAACGGGGGGGGGATGCGGAGCAACTTTTCCGGCCGTTGTTGCTTCATGAGCCACAGAATTTTGCTTCGTGAGCCACAGAATTTTGCTTCGTGGGCTACCTTGCAAACATTCTGGGGATGCTGGAGCGGGGGATGAAAATGCCTTCTATGGGGGGGGGGGGGGGTGTGAAACCCCCCCATGCCCATGTATGTGCTGTGGCGCAAGTTTTTGTAAAAAATCCTAATATTTTGGAAAAGACCTTTCATTAACCGCGTGTACTGGTAACAAAATCAAAGGTTTAGTTTTAATGCATGGTATATACACATTTAGGACAGATATTGTTCTACTTTATACAAAAGACCGCTTGTGATTTTAACTTGGAAATGCTGAGCTATGGTTTTCCAAAAAAACCATCTAAAAACGCAATTGCCCCCATAACCCGAATCGATGGGCCAAGTGCAGTAGGGTGGCTAGTAGACCAGTGGCGTATTTAGGGCGGGAGGTGGGGTGCGCTGCAGGCCACCCTTTGCGGTCTGAGCACCCCCTGAGCGGATCGCAGCTCTCCCTTTTGAGCTGGCGGCTCACCCTGCTCCTCCGCACCCCCCCCCTTCGGTGGTGACAGTGGCTCACGCTTCTCCGCCCCCCCCCCCCCCGTCGCAGCCCCCCCCCCCCCCCCTTGCGACATCCTAGATACGCCACTGTAGTAGACCTATTTTTTGGAGTGGAGCACCTTCAGATTCTAAGACTAAGAAGCATATTCTATTTTTTGTAACAAAACCCCTATCCACAAATTTGTATTTTCTGACTTATGACCCCTTGAAAATTGCATTTTCAGTGTTTTGGGCTTTGGGAAGTCACCGTGGCCAAAGTTTGACGCCAAATTTGTTTTTCAATAGTTTTGAGTGCGTTGTGACGTTTTAACGCATCATCAAGGCTTAACTGGCAGGATTATCAGGGCTAAGCAGTAAGCTGGCAGGATTTTTCCAGAAATTTTCTCTTTTTTAGTGTATACATACCTAAGCCTACATAAGATTGACCTAACCTTAAGCCTTTTACTAAGCCTAAGCCCAAGCCTAAATTAAGGCTAAGTTTGAATTTTGTAAAAATTGGACGATTCTGCTAAATTTGGCCAATTTTTGGAAGGAACGGGTTCAAAGCGCGTTTTGTTTTAATTCTTAAAAATTTTAAACATTATTTCAACTCCATTTAAACTTGTTTAGAACGGAAAAAACACAGGTTTCGAAAAATGCGGGTAGTCCCTACCGAGGGTTCAAATTCCGGGGGCTTGTATCTCAGAAAATCTAAAAAAATGAAATAGGGGTTCTTGAAGCAAACATTCTTTTCCCGAGGTGCTCTACTCAAAAGAAAAGTCCACAATTCACCCCAACTGCTTTCAAGGGGTAACTGCGTTTTTAGGTGTTTTGGAAACTTATAGCTCCGCGTTTACAAACTCAAATCACAAGCGGTATTTTGCATTAAGTAGAACAATATCTTACCTAAATGTGTGCCGTGCCTTGGAACTTAGCCTTTGATGTTGTTCCCACTACAAGCGACTACAAAAAGGTCCTTTCCAACATCTTACAAAAAGTCTGCATCACTGCTTTGAATCATACAATTACTTGTTGGTGCTGAAAGTTAGTAAGGTTAAAAAAAACAAAAAAATAAAAAAAAAAAAAAAAAATAAATAAAAAAAAAAAAAATAAAAAAAAAAAAAAAAAAAAAAAAAAAAAAAAAAAAAATAAAAAAAAAAAACACAAAAAAAAAAAAAAAAAAAAAAAAAAAAAAAAAAAAAAAAAATAAAAAAAAAAAAAAAAAACATAAAAACAAAAAATATAAAAAAAAAAAAAAAAAAAAAAAAAAAAAAAAAAAAAAAAATATATATATATTATATATATATATATATATATATAGTGGCGTACCCAGAAAAAAATTTCGGGGGGGAATGACTTTTCGATTTTTTGTAATGGGTTAAAATGCACTTTTTAGCAATCTTAACACTCGTAAAACCCCTTACAAACGCAAGATCACTAAACCACAAGGCTGCAGGGGTCTGGGGGCGGCAGCCCCCAGAAAAAAATAGGGAAAATTTTCGATTTCTTGGCCAAATTCTGTCAATTGCAGGCGTATCAGAAAGTTTTTCCGGCCAGACCATAAAAACCAAAGGATACAAGGTTGCAGGGGTCTGGGGGCGGCAGCCCCCAGAAAAAAATTGGCGATTTTTCCAATTTTTAGACCGAATTTTGTCAACTGGAGACGTATCAGAAATTTTTCCGACAAAATTTAAAACAAAAGATGGGAGTATTCAGGGAGTCAGACGGTGTATTCCACAAGTAAATGTAGCATAATATACTCGTGTAGACATGCACATGCAGCATAATGTAGTTGTGTACACATGCATAGGCTTTGATGAAAGACAATAACGAGGAATAGTAAGCCACATAGTCGCAGGGGTCTGGGGGCGTCAGCCCCCAGAAATAAAGGTTGGGAAAATTTTTGATTTTTAGGCCAAATTTAGTCCATTGGAGACGTATCAAAAAATTTTCCCGGCCGGACCATAAAAACCAAAGGGGGGACCCTTGTGTAAAAAATCACTGGGGAAAAATTTCGGGGGGGGGGTTTCCCCCCATTCCCCCCCCCCTGGGTACGCCCTTGTGTATGTGTGTGTGTGTGTGTATGTGTATGATTATGTGTATGTTTGTATATGATATACAGGTGATTCGGGTTAAGGTAGTTTTTGAAGGTTTTTGTGATTTCTGTGTAAAATTTGCGCCCACAGAACTCACTTTGTGCATGAAGCCTGAGCACGAATTTTTGGCATAGCACTGTAAAGGTCGAAATCCTCAGGCATGTCTCTCACTTTTTCGAAATTTCCCCTGTGGACATTTTTCTAAGGCTTCAACTACAAAAAAATATGTTACATTTTCTGTTCATTTGCTAAAGGGATTTTAAAGGGAAGACTGGGGATTTAAACAAGTCAAAAACCTTACTAACTTTCAGCACCAACAAGTAATTGTATGATTCAAAGCAGTGATGCAGACTTTTTGTAAGATGTTGGAAAGGACCTTTTTGTAGTCGCTTGTAGTGGGAACAACATCAAAGGCTAAGTTCCAAGGCACGGCACACATTTAGGTAAGATATTGTTCTACTTAATGCAAAATACCGCTTGTGATTTGAGTTTGTAAACGCGGAGCTATAAGTTTCCAAAACACCTAAAAACGCAGTTACCCCTTGAAAGCAGTTGGGGTGAATTGTGGACTTTTCTTTTGAGTAGAGCACCTCGGGAAAAGAATTTTTGCTTCAAGAACCCCTATTTCATTTTTTTAGATTTTCTGAGATACAAGCCCCCGGAATTTGAACCCTCGGTAGGGACTACCCGCATTTTTTCGAAACCTGTGTTTTTTCCGTTCTAAACAAGTTTAAATGGAGTTGAAATAATGTTTAAAATTTTTAAGAATTAAAACAAAACGCGCTTTGAACCCGTTCCTTCCAAAAATTGGCCAAATTTAGCAGAATCGTCCAATTTTTACAAAATTCAAACTTAGCCTTAATTTAGGCTTGGGCTTAGGCTTAGTAAAAGGCTTAAGGTTAGGTCAATCTTATGTAGGCTTAGGTATGTATACACTAAAAAAGAGAAATTTTCAGGAAAAATCCTGCCAGCTTACTGCTTAGCCCTGATAATCCTGCCAGTTAAGCCTTGATGATGCGTTAAAACGTCACAACGCACTCAAAACTATTGAAAAACAAATTTGGCGTCAAACTTTGGCCACGGTGACTTCCCAACGCCCAAAACACTGAAAATGCAATTTTCAAGGGGTCATAAGTCAGAAAATACAAATTTGTGGATAGGGGTTCTGTTACAAAAAATAGAATATGCTTCTTAGTCTTAGAATCTGAAGGAGCTCCACTCCAAAAAATAGGCCTACTACAGTGGCGTATCTAGGATGTCGCAAGGGGGGGGGCTGCGACGGGGGGGGGGTGCGGAGAAGCGTGAGCCACTGTCACCACCGAAGGGGGGGGTGCGGAGGAGCAGGGTGAGCCGCCAGCTCAAAAGGGAGAGCTGCGATCCGCTCAGGGGGTGCTCAGACCGCAAAGGGTGGGCTGCAGCGCACCCCACCTCCCGCCCTAAATACGCCACTGGTCTACTAGCCACCCTACTGCACTTGGCCCATCGATTCGGGTTATGGGGGCAATTGCGTTTTTAGATGGTTTTTTTGGAAAACCATAGCTCAGCATTTCCAAGTTAAAATCACAAGCGGTCTTTTGTATTAAGTAGAACAATATCTGTCCTAAATGTGTATATACCATGCATTAAAACTAAACCTTTGATTTTGTTACCAGTACACGCGGTTAATGAAAGGTCTTTTCCAAAATATTAGGATTTTTTACAAAAACTTGCGCCACAGCACATACATGGGCAGTTTCACACCCTCCCATAGAAGGCATTTTCACCCCCCGCTCCAGCATCCCCAGAATTTTTGCAAGGTAGCCCACGAAGCAAAATTCTGTGGCTCACGAAGCAAAATTCTGTGGCTCACGAAGCAACAACGGCCGGAAAAGTTGCTCCGCATCCCCCCCCCCCCCCGTTGCTCACCCTTCCCCCCAGAATTTGCTAGCTGCCTACGTACGGCCACAGATTACCTGTTGGGTCTCAGAGTAAGGTTTTTAACATGCTTCAAATTCCCCAGGCATGTCCCCACTTAACTAGTCAATTTACGGAGAAAATAGCTTAAAAACAACGCACTGAAAAATGAACATATTATTTTCTTGTAATGAAAGCATTCTAAAAATGCCCACAAGTGGAATTTCAAAAAAGTGAGAGACATGCTCATGGATTTTGACCTTTACAGCACTGTCTCAAAAATGCGTGCTCCGGCTTCATTGGTAACTTAGTTCTGTGGGCATGAAGTTTGCACAGAATTCACAAAACCTAGAAAACGAACTACCACCTTAAATGCAGTTAGGAAGAGGATAGTGGACCTATTTTTTTGAGTAGAGCCCCTGAGGGAAGCATTTTTGTTTCAAAAACCCCTATTTTATTTTTTGGATTTTCTGACATACGACCCTCCCCAAAGCTGAGCCCTCCGGGAAGGACGTTTGCGCATTTTTTTTCAAAGCCCGTGTTTTTTCAATTTTTAACCTGCTTAAATAAAGTAAAAATCCTGTGTACAATTTTTTAGAATCAAAATAAAGGCACTTCGACCCCGTTCCTTCCAAAAATTAGGCAAATTCACTAGAATCGTCCAATTTTTGACTGAATCCAGACTTGGCCTTAATTTAGGCTTAGGCTTAGGCTTAGTTTACGGGGTTTAGGTTCAGGCTTAGTACGGGGCTTAGGCTTAGTATAGGGCTTAGGTACTAACAGTAGCGTTGCCAGACTTGGGTTGAAAGAGGGCCTACCACCAGGGGGGGGGGGGCAAAATCTAACCCCCCCCTCCCTCGCTACGCCACTGGGTACTAAAAAATCGAAATTTTCAGGAAAAAATCCAGCCAGCTTAGCCCAGAGAATCCTGCCAGCTAAGCCTAGACGATGCTTTGAAACATCATAACGCACTCAAAACTATCTAAAAACAAAGATTATAGTCATTTTTGGCTTCATACTTCGGCCTACGTTCACTTCTAAAAACACTGAAAATGCAATTTTCAAGGAGTGATAGTTCAGAAAATCCAAATTTGTGGATAGAGGTTCCGTTAAAAATGCTTCCCTTAAGGTGCTTTACTCAAAAAAATAAATCCACTATTCCCCCCCGCGCAAATGCACGTCGCTCGGTTCGTCCCTCGATTCCGCATTTTGGATATTTGTAGCAATGTACAGTCATATTCATTTTCACAGAAATTGTTCAGAAACGTACTTAAATAAAAAGCGCCCCCGAAATTGACTTGAGGACTGCTAAATTAAAAAAAAACAGCAGAGTTAGTGGAAGAAATTACAGAAAAATGGAAGGAAACAATGGTTTTGCTAAAAAATATGCGACAAAAAATTGTCCACATTTGAGCTCGAATCTGATTGGCTGAATCTTAGATGCAAAATCAGCTGAAATTTTCGAAAGTTTACAAGCCTCATATTAGTGTCTATTAACGAATTGGCTCATAAAAATTGAGCCAGACAGGTAAAAATTACTGTTCTTTATACTACTTTACTACTAATGTTAATATATGGCGCAGATTTTTGTTTACAACCTGTTTATCAAAATTACTCATGCGCAACCGGTCAAAATGTTCGCGTTAAACTAACACCAAAAACAAATTCTACTTATCAAAAAACCTATAAAGCCGCCAGAAATTTTGGTAATTACTTCATTTACACAACATTATTTCCGATTCTTTATGTTATTCAGTTCAAAAAATCGATAATTGATTGATAACTCATCGAAAACTTAAAGGATATGTTCAAAAAGCTTACTTGCAGTATGGCGGGTTAAGACGGTTCGAATGATATATTGGGCGTCTCAGGAGATGGTCCCAATGTTCTGGAAAATGTGACGAGAAAAAAAAAAGATCATCATGATCAAAAATTCAATGTGTAATTTGAAAATAACTCCGCCCCCTCTGAATCAAATTACACCAAACTTTACACAAAAGTGTAACTTTATGAAGACTATGTGTGTGTAAAATTTTATCTTTTTTGATTTACGTGTTTAACAGTTTTCCTCAAGAAAGCTATCTGAAAAGTCGCACTCAGGGTGTTTGCGCCCTATTATAGGTTTGGCGCTATATATATATATATATATATATATATATATATATATATATATATATATATATATATATATATATATATATATATCTATATATATATATCAGTCAGATTCTGGGAAAATCGAATTTCATCGCGATGGGTCAAAAAATGAAATTGGCTGAAACTTTGCTGATTTGTTGGCCCTAGTGGGCCTACTATTGTGGCAAAATATTATAGGCTACAATGCAACCGTTTTTGACTCAAGACGGTTTAAACTTTTTGGCATTTTCACGACTACCATCACTCAATGTGCATATGGTTTATCAGCCATAACTCAACAGCTACTCAAGGTATAAAAACAAGTTATATGTCATTTCAAAGCTATTTTATTGCACAATTAACACACAATTTTTAGCGGCCATACATAGTCACTGTACGTCATAATAATAATGAAAACGCTCAGAACCCTTTGCTCTTGCGACGCAGCTGTGGCATCCTTTTTTACTGTAACTCGCCTTGGGCTCTTGGGCAAGACACAATTTTTTGTGTGAGCATACAACTAATAAACAGCTAGTTGTGTGCTGAGTTTCGTAGAAAAAAATCGTCTCCTCTGGTTTTGACATTATTTTGAAATACGGTCGTCGCCCCTTTGGCTTTGCGAAGCAGCACCGTTTTTGATTGTAACCGGCCTTGAACTCTTGGGCAAGACACAAATTTTTGCGTGAGCATACGTCCAATACACAACAAATTGTGTGCTGAGTTTCGTAGAAAAAAATTGTCTCCTCTGGTTTTGACATTGTTTTGAAATACGGTCGTCGCCCCTTTGGCTTTGCGAAGCAGCACCGTTTTTTATCGTAACCCGCCTTGAATTCTTGGTCAAGACACAAAATTTTGCGTGAGCATACATCCAATACACAACTAATTGTGTGCTGAGTTTCGTAGAAAAAAATCGTATCCTCTTTTGACACTGTTTCGAAATACGGTCGTCGCCCCTTTGCTCTTGCGACGCAGCCGTGGCACTCTTTTTGATTGTAACCCTTATTGGGCTCTTGGGCAAGACACAATTTTTTGCGTGAGCATGCAATCAATACACACCTAATTGTGTGCTGAGTTTCGTAGAAAAGAATCGTCTCCTCTGGTTTTGACATTGTTTCGAAATACGATCGTCGCCTCTTTTTTTATTATAACGTGCCATGCCCTCCTGGTCAAGATATATACAACTTTGTGAGTGAACATGCATGCAATACACACCTAATTCTGTGCAAATGTTTGTGGAAAAAATTGTCTCCACCAGTTTCAACATCGTCAAGATGTACAGTCGCCGACCCTTCGACCTTGCGATGCAGCCAGAATTTATAAAAGCTTTTTGTTAATTTTATAGAGTTATTAAAACAAAAATAACCGATAGCATTTATAAGAAAAAATTACAATAAGCAGCTACTAATTTGTCTATTAGTCTACACTTATATACAAGTCTTTGCAGTTCAATCCGTTCCATTATAAATTTGCTTTGCCAACTATTGTCTGAATAGCCGCACAAAATATATCTAGTAATCGTCAAAAGCCAACATCGAAATGGCAAAGTGACAAGTGAAGCGGCAATTAAACTATAATGCGGATTGCGGACATATAAAACAGCGCCCTGATTGTTTATCAAACGGCCCACACAGTTCATGGGCGGTCCGGGCGACGACCGTATTTCAAAACAATGTCGAAACCAGAGGAGACAATTTTTTTCTACGAAACTCAGCACACAATTCGTTGTGTATTGGACGTATGCTCACGCAAAAACTTGTGTCTTGCCCAAGAGTTCAAGGCCTGTTACAATCAAAAACGGTGCTGCTTCGCAAAGCCAAAGGGGCGACGACCGTATTTCAAAACAATGTCAAAAGCAAAGGATACAATTTTTTTCTACGAAACTAAGCACACAATTCGTTGTGTATTGGACGTATGCTCACGCAAAAATTTGTGTCTTGCCCAAGAGTTCAAGGCCGGTTACAATCAAAAACGGTGCTGCTTCGCAAAGCCAAAGGGGCGACGACCGTATTTCAAAACAATGTCAAAACCAGAGGAGACAATTTTTTTCTACAAAACTCAGCACACAATTCGTTGTGTATTGGGCGTATGCTCACGCAAAAATTTGTGTCTTGCCCAAGAGTTCAAAGCCGGTTACAATCAAAAACGGTGCTGCTTCGCAAAGCCAAAGGGGCGACGACCGTATTACAAAATAATGTCAAAACCAGAGGAGACGATTTTTTTCTACGAAACTCAGCACACAACTAGCTGTTTATTAGTTGTATGCTCACACAAAAAATTGTGTCTTGCCCAAGAGCCCAAGGCGAGTTACAGTAAAAAAGGTTGCCACAGCTGCGTCGCAAGAGCAAAGGGTTCTGAGCGTTTTCATTATTATTATGACGTACAATGACTATATATGGCCGCTAAAAATTGAGTGTTAATTGTGCAATAAAATAGCTTTAAAATGACATATAACTTGTTTTTATACCTTGAGTAGCTGTTGAGTTATGGCTGATAAACCATATGCACATTGAGTGATGGTAGTCGTGAAAATGCCAAAAAGTTTAAACCGTCTTGAGTCAAAAACGGTTGCATTGTAGCCTATAATATTTTGCCACAATAGTAGGCCCACTAGGGCCAACAAATCAGCAAAGTTTCAGCCAATTTCATTTTTTGACCCATCGGCACTTCTAACTAGCCTTGTTCGATTTTCTCAGAATCTGACTGATATATATATAAAGTATCATACTATACAATATAGCACTATATGTAGTAGCTTTAATGGAACCTATAATATTGCGCATTCAAAGTTACAACATATATTAAATTAAACAAATGTGGATCATTAACATTTTTGGAAAAAATAAGGAATCCAAAAGTTACAGAATAAAATTGTAATAATTCACTCAATTTTGGGTGCACCCATTGTATCGTTAATCATTTTTAAACCTGGAGGTAATTTTGACCAAGTCGTGTCAATTACAGAAAACTGCATTATGCATTATGTAACTTATTTGCAAACTTTCAGATAAAATTCTATTTATCGTTGTCAATTATGACAAATTATTGTAAAATTATTTCTATTTTTCTTTCGCAGCACACTGTTAATTAAAATTACTATTTTTTCAATTTACTAAAATAGAACATCATAGACTGGTATTATGTTACCCAAGACTGGCTTTATGCATTTTACCGTTTGTGCTTTTTTAGTTCAATAATTATTCGCGGTACGTTCCGCTGTTTTTTAAGATTTTAAAAACTTACAAATTACACTCCTTGAATCCGAACCGGCAACTTTTTATAAAAGTGTGCATGGTAGACTTGTCGAGCTGTGCGGACAAGCTGGTGTCGTTTTCCTGCGCAATCTGTGACATAAGATGATTTACAAAGGTATACCATAGTTTATGATTAATCCGCTCCTGCGCGTCATGCTTCGCATACTTAATAAATGCTTTCTAAATTAAAATTATGTACATTGAAATAATTTTCATTTACAAATGTAAACTTAAAAAATTTACGTTTGAGTTTACCAGAAGAATGGAATTTGAACTTAATGACAGTTTGCAAATGGCAAGAATAGATAATTTAAGTTACATTTGTTAAGTAACATTATTATGAATTAGCCAAATAGTACAAATTTTCGGCTCTCACTCTTAGCACTGGGTCCCATTTCTTCACCGGAGTAAATGTTCTGGACTAATGTTAGTCAGAATTTTAACAATAGATAATTATCAACAGGTGTATTGACTAACTACACAAACGCAGTCCGAACCGATAACAGACAGCACACGTTCATATCTTCTACCCACACACACGCACACACAGACAAGTCAAACAATAAAAACATACCATGGATAATTTTACGCACTGCACAGTGCACACACTATGGCAAATCCAAACTAATTTGCATATTATTGTGTACGCAGTGATACACAAACAAAGACATGATGACATACACTAGGCTACACAATACACAGACACGTTCAAAAGAACCTGGGTATCAAGAGCACGTATTGTGCATTTAAATACCCAGACTCTTTCTAAATAAGCTGCTGCGCTATGGCGCAGCAGCAAAAAAGTATTTAACGTGCATGCTTAACATTAGTGTGTATAGTTAAGTCCGTTAAATCTAACTAAAAATAGCTCAAATATCGCAAATATAATATTGCGCAAACAATTGATGAACATTGTAGTCACACAATCAGCTATTTGAAACAGCAACACACCAAGCTTTTTAAATAGTTGTCAAACACTTCTTTTGGTATTCTTGTCATCAATGCTACAAATTTATGTGCGGCTTTCATAGGATCTGCCACTAACTCGTTGAGCTCTCGAATTTCACTAGCCGTTGCCATCTCCCCCATTCTCCAGTCAATATCTGCAACGTTCAACAGGTAACAAGCTACATATACACAAACACACACAAATCAATAAATAAATAAATAAAATATATATATACATATATATATATATATATATATATATATATATATATATATATATATATATATATATATATATATATATATATATATATATATATATATATATATATATATATATATATATATATATATATATATATATATATATATATATATATATATATACTGGCAAACACTATCTATCACTATCACGTAACGTGTCCCCACCCCCCTCACCTCACAAGGTATTGGTGGCTATCCAATCAGCTGCAACCCACTGATTATCTACTGTGATCCTTGATACTTATTATAAATTTGACCAGACTAAGGCCTGGTACACTTTGGCACTCAACTCACACAAGCACAGGTAGAGCCGGTTCACATTGCAGAAAATTCTGCCAAAGCACAAGCACAAAGCTTGTTAAAAAACTTTATCTTTTGCACAAGCACAGCCAATTAGCGAAGGACTTTGTAGCTGTCAGTTTGGGTGTAGGCATAGCGCAATATTAAGCCAAAAGGCGTGACTTTTGGGAGAAACGGCTTCTGATTTGATCATAATATATGTACTGAAGAATGCATTGCGTTCATTTTCTCTTTCTTTCTTTTAGTTTTAGTTTCGTCTAACCTTTGAAATCAAACTGCGTTTTTAACTATAGGCCGGGTTCACACTGGCACTTGCACAAGCACAAGCACAAGCACAAGCACAGCCGGTCCACACTGCAGAAAATTCTGCACAAGCACAAGCACAAGCACAACGCATGTTCAAAAATTTTATAAAATTTTGCACAAGCACAGCCAATCAGCGTAGAGATTTTGCAGCATTCAGTTTGGGTGTAAGCATAAATGGCGAAAATTAAACGAAAAGGAGTGGTTTTAGGGGGAACCCTTGTCTAAATGGATCATATATTAATTGAAGAATGCATTGCGTTTATTTTTTTATTTCTGTTAATTTTAGTTTCGTTTAATCTTTAAATTCAAATTGCGTTTTAGCATTATTTTTTCTTCATTCCAGTTTATTTTCCTTCTTCCGTAAATTACATAGTACAAGAAAGTTTTAAAACTGTTAACTTTTTAGCCCAAAATTTCATAACAAAAATGAAACCTCTGGACCGGAAATTGGTTACATTAGCTGGCTTAAATTTGATTAGCAGGGCTTGTGCTTGTGCAAGTTCCAGTGTGAACGTCTATGCGTTGTGCTTGTGCTTGTGCCTGTGCTTGTGTTTGTGCTTGTGCTTGTGCTTGTGCAACTGCCAGTGTGAATCCGGCCTTAGTTTTTCCCTTCTTTCGAGGGTATTTTTCTTCTTTCATAAATTGTCCGAGAAAGTTTCAAAACTGCAAAATTTTTAGCCACAAATCTCAAGATGAAAACGAAAACTTTGAATAGAAAAGACGTTACACTGGCGGGCTTCAATTTGATTGGCTGTGCTTGTGCTTGTGCAGCGTGCAGGTGCCGCTGTGAACGTCAACGCGTTGTGTTTGTGCTTGTGCAAGTGCCAGTGTGAATCAGGCCTAAATTTGGTCGGTTACCTTACTTAGGTTTAGTAGGTAAAGGCCAAAGGGCTGATCGTAGTAATTAATTGATTTTGGTAGGTCAAAAGCCGGTTTAACAGCAAGAGCCAGATTCTTGTCTGATTCTGTCTTAGGCAAGTTCAAAAAGACAGACCCAACGTCTCTGCCACACAGCCAATGAAATGAGTGTCATTCCCATTCAGTACCTACTGCTCAATTCTCAATGCTCAAATTTGCTCAATCATTTACCGTTGGTAGAATTAGCGCAATGCGCTTCAGGCATGTCTTGTAGTTGACATACAACAGCGTGACCTATTTCACAATTCCTTGTCTCCGAACCATTTGTGCCGTAGTAGAGGTCAGTTTCTAAACAACTACGCTTGTGCTCCCGTTGAGTGGAATATCGATAATTTCTTGCAAATTGATTAAATCTGTAATTAAGAAACGTAGGTGAAAATGTATTGGTTTCTTTCATTTTCTATTGGAGTCAGCACAAATCGATGATTACTCTCAATTATTAATTAAGAAATTAATTCAATAGCAATACTTTGCAATTAAAATGGACAGCAAACTAATGGCTCAAAACTTTTGGTTCAAAATGAATTATGGTATGGCTACCTCCACCTGATCTTAGGAATCAGAAAGTCAGAAATAAGTTCTAATTTTATACATTTCTAAAAGTATATATGTGAAATCTAATTTCGTGACTCATAATTAAATTTAAGTTGAAAAACATTACTTTGGAATGCAAAATTCATCGTTGATGAAAGGTTTTGGCATTTTGCTTTTATCACTAAATGATATCAATCCGTGTAGAGAAATTTCAAGTACTCCATATTTTTCAAAAACTCCTATCCCATAGAACGAATCATTACGTCTAGAGCATAAAATTTCAATTAGTAGAAATCAGGAAACATTTGTATACAAAGCTAGCCATAGCACAATTTACAAATATTTACTAATTTGCAACGAAAATTAAACAAAAGAAAAAAGGAAACTGTCGGTTGGCAACTCCCGCACCCGCTAACTTTACACCCCCTCCGACGGCAAACATGAGTTGAAATCGGAAATTCGGAAAATCGAAAATTGTTCAAAAAATAGCGCCAATAAAGTTGAGTTCCAACAGCGCCAATATTGAGAGTTCCCCAAGTTGTTGTTATTTGCGCAATATATAGAAGAACAGCGAGGTACCTCCCGTTCTAGTGTTAATTAACGCTAGAACTTTGACCTACCGAGTTTAACGTAGGAATCTCAGAATCTGAATATAGTTTATACGCGACCCCTGAGAGGGCCGCGTAAAAAATTGTGAAAACTTTCCGGCTGTCGGCTGCGCAACATAGCAAACAGATTTATCCTTAACCCTTTACTGCATAATGTCGTATCAGATCAATTTAAGATTGGTACTCACACTAGTGAAACCTGTCGTTGTAATGTTTCACAGATTCAGTTATTTCACGAGGATGAGTGAAGCGAGCTGGTGGCCGAGTACCTACTTACTACCTAGGTGTGACAGTGCTGGCGCAAAGCTCTCTGTGCGACGCAGGCTTTGACCGTGCTGACGGATCAAAGCCTAGCCAAAGAGTGAAACGGAAAAACTGAAAGCTCGAAACTTGAAAAAATTATGCGGTAAGGGTTATTATCAAGAGTACCTAGGTAGGTACAATAATCACATTTTTCCCAGGACAAAAGCATTTATATTCCATTTTATTTAACTATTACTTGAATTTGCTGAGTATCAAATACAAAAATGAAATTACCTATTAAAATATAATGTGTAAGTTAAAAGTAGTATATACTTATCAATTATCATTATGTAAGAGATTTTGTTTACTGCAAGCAGTTATCGGAAGTCCTATTGACGGTTAACTAATTACCAGTATGAAAATAATAGTACTTTACTTACAGAAAATTTGTAAAAAAATCTTGCCATTGCAGCACGTCAACAAACCCAGGCAGATGTGAACCTTTATAGAAATTATCGCACAATTGACTACCCTGTCGCATAGTTCGAATCTTTCTGAAAACAAAAATTGTGTTATTATCGACTGATTTAGATGGTGCAGACCTATTCATACTAATACTAATACTAATTGCTCTTAAGAATATAAGGACAAGGTCAAGGACAAATTTCAAACGAATATTGGGAGAAATCTATTTTTGATTTAAACAATCATTTTACTTAATTTTCGCACACGAACTGGACGTGACCTCAACTCTGTTCATGGACTTTGTTCATGCAAAAACTACTGAAATTGTAAAGCCAGTTGTTTTGGAATCGCTTAGGGTCCAAACGATAGGTACAAGGACAAAGACACGCTTTCTTGTTTTGCATGAGACCTCTCGCACTCAGGTTAGGCGAATATGCCGCAGCCAAATGTGGATTAAAGCATCACAATTAACTATCACAAAATAGTCGATAGGTACTGTAACTGTTGCTTACATCCTTCCTGTATCGTCCTTAAGTAGGATATAGCAAGCACGATCTCCACGTATCCAATCCGCGGGGCATAAACTAGACTGACGATGCCTTGAAGTAGTCCATGCAAGTTTATCACGATGATCTTTCAAATGAATGGCGTCTAAAAAGTATGTATTTATATATATATATATATATATATATATATATATATATATATATATATATATATATATATATATATATATATATATATATATATATATATATATATATATATATATATATATATATATATATATATCCATTCTGCCAGAACCCTCAAATTTTGCATGTAGTTTCAATTATCAAAAAATACTGGTAAGGTTTTGAATATTTTTCACCTGACCTGTAAGTGGCCGTCCTAAAACTATTGGAGCATAAGCTTATTTACATACACAAAAATAATTTTATACGTATTTTCTCCCAATCTATTCATATATAAACTAACTTTTTAACTGTCAAGTTTGTTGAACTACATTTGGTCATTCGATAAAAAGTACTTTAGTTTAATACCGTTCGTGACCTTGACGGTGCTTTTATTTACATCTCGCGTTTCTCGTTCTTCGACATCATCTTGTGCGGCGTCTTTTAATACTTCAAAAAGATTGTACTAAACAGAATAAAGACTACCCCCTCCCAGCTTTTGTTTAATGGTCAAAACGTTTTATTTCATCTCAAAATACAATGCTGGTTAAATCTCTAGCTACCGTACTTCCTGTAATAGAGCCCCTGTCTTGAATACCACCCCTGTCTCAATCATTTTTTATCATCAATATATAATTTTAATAACCTCTTGGAATATTCTGCCTTCTGAAGCGTGAAGTTTGCTGTTGGCAAAACTGAATACATTTTTGTGTTTTTAGGGCTTAGGCAAATGGAAAAAGTTGTCGAGCAAATAAGTAAACAGTCGTTGTTTTCAAATCTCATAATTAAACTAAAAATTAAACTATTTATTATAAGGCAAAATTTTTATGACTCATATAACTCAGGAAAAATACTAACATAAACTGCTTGTTTCACTTTTCACTTTTCACTTGTTTCACTTTTCACTAATAAATTTCACTTTTCCAAGTATTATGCTTTATCAACTGTTTTTACGATTGCACAAATTACATTCGGCATAAGAGGTTGTAGCCAGAATTTTAGATCATTTTCCCGTATGCCTTATTAAGTCTATTTTAGGGACGGTAATGAGAGTTGATTTTAGTGAGTCGTTTTAGATGACTAGTAAGCTGTAAATTACAAAACTTTAAAGTATATACTTCTAGATCTACTAACCATTCTTTGTCCTGCTGTTGATCTGACTAAAGCTGTTTTCCAGTAAGGATTTAACGTACAAGCTGTGACACTGGGAAAAGCGTCACCATAGTTGATCTAAACAAAAAAGAAAACTCTAGATCAAGATTTTTAGATTCTTTTCTACATTATTCAAAAGAAATCAACAAATCGACGAGCCCATCTGCCTATAGGCAGATGGCAGGAAATGTCTATCATTGATTTCTGGCTGGCTGGTCAGATGGCTAAAGATGCTTATTGTCAAGAGTACATAATAGCGTCTCACTCTATATAGAAGAAGAGTGAGAAACTCTCCAGCCTGCCTGTGTTCTAGCACAGACAGATGCGCTGGTCGTTTTCAGGCTACATGTTGACATTCTATGCAACATGTGACTGGCCAATCAGAAGCGAGCTTCTATTCTCTGATTGGCAGACACCTGTGCGCGTGCTCCAATCATAAAACGGGATAGGAATAAAGGTTAATAACTAATTATTTATTCATAGTCTGCTTGTAAAAACATTAAAAAAAATTTGCAAATACCTTTGGGGATATTTTGGCAAACTTTCAGCGAAATTGATTGAAAAATTTTGAAGAAATTCAGAAAAGTTTATATCTCAAAAGTTTCTCAATCAATTTCGCTGAAAGTTTGCCAAAATATCCCTAGAGGTATTTGCAAACCTTTTTTAATGTTTTTGCAAGCAGACTATGAATAAATAATGAGTTATTAAGCTTTTATCCCCATCTTAATGCTTATCAACGCATCAGCGATTATATACTAAAGTGTGTTACGCAGGGAATCTACGCGCTGATTGGCCAGTCACATGTTGCATAGAATGTCAACATGTAGCCTGAAAACGACCAGCGCATCTGCCTGTGCTAGAACACAGGCAGGCTGGAGAGTGTCTCACTCTTTTTCTATATAGAGTGAGACGCTATTATGGACTCTTGCTATTGTCTATCATAGGCTGGCTCGAGAATGTCTTACTCTTATAATGTCTTACTCTATAATTTCAACTCTAATTTTTGTATAATATTCCTTTTATCATACCTGTCTTGAAATGACAGTGCAATAACTAATGTCAATAACTGAGTGCACGCTGCTAAGATTCACAGCATGCCGTATAATTTAGTAATTGCACTGCTGTAAGCGTGCATCTTAATTATTGCACTGTTGTTTCAAAACAGTTATAACATAAGTACATTATAATACTTTGCCGCGTGCACTCAGCAATCATTTGCACTGGCACGTGAAGCCCGTGTGCATATACTCGTGCGCTGCGCGCACTCGTTCATGCACTTGGAGGCTTGGAGCTTCACGTAACAGTGCGTATAAATTACTGAGTGCATTCTACATCGTGCTATAACCTACACTTTTACTTTTGATGAAACTAAACTTGAGGAATGTCAATTACATTTAAAGTAACTGCATCATGACTGTGAGATGAACTACGTATGGTAACGAGAAAGCAAACCACCAAACATTGACTTAGGTTTTGGCACTTACGCACTAATTATAGGTACCTAGATTTGACATGCTAAATGTTAGCAACAATGCTTTATAGAACTTACCGAAGTGACCACTTGAACAGGATATTCATAAAATCGACCCAGTATAATCGATATGTACGCAAAAATTATAATTACGATAATGATTACGATTATGGGGCCGAAATAGTATTTTTTAACACCAGGCAGATGAAATAGGTTTATTAAATCGAACTAAAACTAATAAATATAAAAATTAGACAATAGTCTACAAGTCTACTAATACAATGTCAATTGCTAAAGCTGGATTTGAACTGCTTTTTGTTGTTTTCGAATTATTGATAAGTAATTTTAATATGTTACTAAACTGAATCAACACCATACTGCGTTAATGCATGTCAAGGGATACTCAGAGGGGTCAGGATTAAATTAAATAAAATAATTAAATAAAATAATCTACTTATCAGAATTGTCGTCCACAATAGAAGTGTTTCCTAGTTCCTACTTACTTTTGTCATGTCACTGTTCATTTTTTATAACCTAAGAACTGAATATGTCTTTATTAAAAATCACCAAATATTTGGAATAATAAATTGGTTATAGACATATTTGCTTTGATAAATGAAACTTGATGCCAAGTAAATCTACAACACACTTACTGAACGTAGCAATCTTTCGGAAGTTCTAGATAGCATGATTTTTTCCGTGAATAGAAAGTGTTCCACAGAAAATTTACAAAGACAATATGTGCTTCAAAGCCAGATTAGTCCTAAAGCAAAACATGTTAACCAGCAAAATACACAATAATTAAAAAAGTAAAATATAGTTAATTTTTTCTTCAACTTGATAATTGATTATTTGTTCAGCCAAACGTTTTCCAAGTGTTGCCCTGATCCAGTTGGTTTATTGTTAGTGAAGACTGAAGACTGGCTGACTAGCTGACTAAGTAATTTTTCACGACTTTAGACACATGGGTGGAATTCTAGAAGGGTGATTAAGTTAGTCAATGATTGAGAAATAGACGCGCGTTTCTAAATTTCTAAATGCATGATTATCTTCAATGCAGAATGCGATTAGGGGCCTGTTGCTCAACTTTACAAATCCTACAATTGTAACAATTGTAAGTGCAAAATCAGGTGCTTCGTTACGAATTCATTATATCAATTCATTACGAATCACCTGATTTTGCACTTACAATTGTTACAATTGTAAGACTTGTAAAGTTGAGCAACAGGCCCCAGGCGAGCCTATTCTCAGAGTGTAGAATTCGTAATGACAAAACTGTGTAGAACGTTCAGAATGATAATCGGTATTCTTGAAGGCTGTTTAAGTTAACCAGTGGTTTATCACTTTTTACCACTTTTAGGCTTACGTTGGTTAAACAAGTAATTTTTGGCTATTTTTTGCTCCGAAATTACATGGTCAGTAGAAGCATTACTGATTGAGTCAGCCTAGCTAGCGGATTTATTTGATTACCAATTGACTATGAGGCAGTCTTGCAAAAGTATACTGACTTTGAACAACCAACTTGGTTCTTAAGCAACTAACCGGTAACCGCTTTATTTCCTCCATTCGTCTAAATAATATGTCGGCCGCAGACGCGATTCTTTGTTAATTAAGGATTATTCTGGATTGTTTTATCTCTCACTCTACCAATCTGGAATAGTTGCAGAAAATCAAAATTCAGATTCAGACACAGACACAGACGGGCGAAGGCTTATGTGATCAATGCCAAAGCGAAAATGACAAATCACAACTTCAAAAGGTTGCCTTACAGTTAGGGATGGAAGTCTCGGTCTCGGTCTCGGTCTCGGTCAAAACCCGATACTAACCCAGTCTCGGTTTCGGTCTCGGTCTCGGTAGTCGAAAAGTCTCGGTTTGTACCCGGCCTCGGTTTTTCCAATCTGTGAAAAATTTTCTTGTAGTCCCCCCCTTTGGTTTGTACTTTTGGCAGGAAATTTTTTTTCGGAAGTTTTTATTTCACCAAAATTTAGTGAGATTCTCTCAATTTTTTTCCAAAAACAACTTTACCGTGGTTGTTTAGTTATCAGTAAACAACGTACACACACAAAAATGTATGTTTATAATTTGGTTTTTTATTTCATATTATCTTTCAAGTCTGTCTGTGTGACTATTATTATATTTTATTCTTTAGTATTAGTGTTTGGCTGGTCAACTTTTTTATGCCAATTGGTGGCTTCACTGTAATTTCCAATTAGTATGAGTTTAGCAAATTAGACGATTGAAGACTCCACAGAAAATGCAGAACACACGATTGAAGACAGGCGAGATACGAATAATGAAGCATTAGTATCGAAGCAAACAAGCCCAATCTGCGGCAAAAGCATTCAGTAAGCATCAAGCAGATATTTTTAAGTACATTGGCCAGAGGCCATCGTAAACCTGTTGGGCCAGCTACAGCATTAACTTTATGCTTTTGACACATACGAACTTTTACAAAGTTTTTTAGTCCTGCCGCTAAGAAATTCTTGAACACGTACAATTGTTTCCCGACAGTTCTTAACAAACTTCGATGTGAAAGTTAAATAAAAATTCATGCCTGTAATTTTGCACCTCCTGCTATATTAATACAATATCTCAATTCAAGGTTTCTTTTTAAATTTCTTGACTTTTCTAACCTTTGCCACATTTTCCCTTGTTTTTGGCCAACTGCGAATTTAAAAAAGATATATATCTCAGATTTCAGCTCTAAGTGAAAAACCATTTTTTTTAAGATTAGCCTGCATTATCATATGCATCAACTTTTAATAATGCAAACACTCTGTAAAAAACTAACAAATGCTAGTTAAAGGTTTGGCTATTATATCTACTACTTTAGTCACAAAAACAGACTCTAAACAACTGATTCTGAAAAATTGTTGCGCATAAACAGAAACATAACATGAACGATGATGTCACTATCAAGCAGGGCCAAAACGATTTCTTTAATGGAATTAGAACTGTTAAGCGTCCGATTCCAACTGCTGAAGTAACTACTAGAGCAAATTTTATCTTACAATTAAACAGGTTTACTTAAGCTACCTATTAGGTTACTTGAAAAAATATAGAAGTCAACCATTTTTGGCTTACATAGGTACCTTAATTTAAGTGAAACCTATTTAAGCTAAAATTCGATCGAGCCCAAGAGTAAGATAGTTTTAAATAGAAGCTTAGATATTACCTATTTTGTTTACGTCTCACCATGCCAAGACAGCAAAAGACTTGAAGAAAGACAGCATTTTCATCGGAATGACTCAATTGGGATTCGAACCATCCATTTCTGAATTGGCAGACCATTGCTCTACTACATACTTAAGCTACTGGGACAATACTGAGCTTTCGTAAATACCCTTAAGTACTCTAACGGGCCTATTGTACTTCACACTTACTTATGCAGTGTCGCCTTATAGAATGAAGGGGCTAAGTTCACACTCTGAACTCGCAACATATTAATTATTCTACATAATTTATAGTTATTTGCTTAGTTCGCGAACGTTTCGCCATGTCAAGACAGCAAGGCGGTTCTCTCAAGACAGCAAGGGCGTTCTTATTGGATGAAAGGAAGCATCTTCATCGGAATGACCCAAGGGGGGATTCGAACCACCTATCACTGGATTTGCAGACCAGTGCGCTACCATTTACTATACGTACTTTTAGTGAAGTCTCGGGACTGTACTGACCTGTGTGGTCGAGTGGTTACCGGATTACTTCGAATAAAGCCCCTGTCTTGAATAAAGCCCCCCGTCAAAGCACTCACGAAATTATAAAGCCCCCGCCTTGAATAAAACCCCCGGGGGCTTTATTCAAAACGTCCTTGAATAAAGCCCCGGGGGCTTTAATCAAAACGTCCTCGAATAAAGCTCCCTGTAACGCAGGCTGTGATACGTACGCGCGTGTATTTGCATATGCATGTTGGCATGCGTGTGCTTATTGCCATGTTGGCTAGTGGTTAGTTATTAGTTATATGACTTCGCGCCGACCGTTATTGGCGGTTTGTTTTGCTGTTGCAGTGTTCTACTAAATAATTATGACATTGTTGAGTTGTCGACACTCGACCCCTCAAAGTAGACCGCAACCCACTGTATTCTTTTTTCGGCTTCTTTTTTTCTTGGTAGCACAAAGAGGAGAGGCTTTTCGTGGGTGTTAAGACGCTAGGTGGTAAGGTAAGGCTTGGTGGTGGTCCCATTGTGAGTATAACGCTCCTTCTTGGTGACCCCTGACCCCATGGGGGCCAGGTCACGTGACCCCAAAAATTAGAATTTTCGGAAAAGAAGACCCGCCAAAGATTTCCTTTTTCAAACTTTAAATTTTAGGTTATTGGCTTGGCGAGAAGATTTTAAGAGTAAATTTTGTCCGATTTCGAATCTGAAGTTTAGGCTGTGACCCCCCTGGATTCTCTGACTAGCCCCAGATTGCTCACCTACAGTGTTCCCTAGGCTACTTGTGATTTAAATTTTTTTAGTTTTTTCGGCAATACTCGTTTTTAGGTGTAATTGGGGCCCCCAACATAAATCCGGGTGTAATTGGGGCCCCAAACATAAATCCGGAGTTTATTCTTCTCTAGGACCCCACTGAAACCCAGTCGCGGCTAAACGTGTCCCCGTAACCCGTCACAAAATGTTATTTGTAGATATTTTGGCAAAATTCAATTCATCGGGATTAAGGCGAAATTAATTGACAAACTCTTATGAAATTGAGAGAACCTCATAGCTCAAAAGTTCCTGAACTAAAGGGGTGTACCCAGGTCTAAAATCAAAGTTCTACAATTTTTGCATATTTTCAAATTACATAGGCAAATGTGCTCAAAAAAGCCGATAAATAGCCATTTGTGAGACTTTACATTGGGCGTCACTGCACATGTCATGGACAAAAATTTTAAAAATTATTTGACAGGAATCCAAGGTCTACTTTGACCTTGGACTGTCTTGGAGTTCCGCGGTAAGGTTCCTACAGTAAAGGTTCGTCTGCCTAGAATAGAGGGTCTTATGCCTATGTCAGATACTGTTGTAGCCACTTCACAAGTTAATATGTGAAGTAAGATACATAGGCCCCTAGAGTACTAAAAAGGATTTACGACAGCTCATCGTCGGCCCACTAGCTCAAATGGTTAGAGCGCTGGCTATGCAGATCTATTCAGATCCAGAGATGGGTGGTTTAAATCCCCTCTGGTCATTCTGATGATGATGCTGTCTTTCTTTCAGTAGAATAAGAATCCCCGCTTTTTCATGACATGGTGAGGCTTCCATGCCGAACTCCGAATCCCCTGACCGTGGTTTGAGTGAGGTAGCATTAGGCTGTTCGGTGACACAGTCACACCCATAGCAGTGGTACGCAAAAGTTTACAAAAAAAATAAAGCCGCCGCCTTGAATAAAGTCCCCGTTTGGAACTTCACGAAAAAATAAAACCCCCGCCTTGAATAAAGCCCCCGCCTTGAATAAAACCCCTGTTTGGACCTTCACGAAACAATAAAGCCCCCGGGGTTTTATTCGAGAAAATACGGTAGTTTAATAGGTTCTTAATCATGAGATCAAAGGTTCGATTCTGCGTTTATCACTTTTTTACAGTCTTTTGCATTTCGAATTACGTTCTCAACTACAGCCCCGCTCTCAACAATATATACAGTGAAAATACAAGGCATTTTAATGTGACAGATGCAAATCTATGATAGAATACGTGTAAAACACACTCTGTGTCTGCACATAAACACTTTAGCGCTAACACTACGTTAAGATGCCAGAATCAAAATTAAAGACCTGTTGGGCTGTGGCCCAACAGGAAAAACTGAACAAATTTCAGTGAACGCAAAATCAAATGTGGTAAATTGGTACGATTTGGCATCCGTTTACTAATTTGAAATAAAATTATGTGTACTTTCTAAGCGAGGCACTTGCGATTTTACCCCACTTTCAGGTTGCAGGATCAAGAGTAAGTCTTCCTCAAAAAAATCGTGTTCTCTAAAATAAAATGTTTATATTTTACCGTAAATGGCGTAAAAAATAACATAAATTTTTGACTCGGAAAAACCAGATATAGTCGCCGCTTGCACAACTAAATTAGATGTAGAATTTCCTGATTTTAAAATCATTAGTGTATTACTATATCAAGTATGAAGAAAGGATAGAAATGAATTTGATTAATAATAAATTTGTTAAGTAGTGCTTTTTTACATAAATATTGTTTTCGTTATTCTAAAATAAATGCTGGTATCAGAGACAACATGCGAGCCGACCGGACAAGCCGGGCTGACCTGACTGGCTATAGGGTGGTGTTTCAGCCATCCCCTACCTAACTGAGCGTTGAAAATGTAGATCGGCTTAAAAATTAACAATTTTTTAAAATGCGTTGGTCACATTCCCACGTATCAAGACTTCATTTCATACCCCACTCTGACAGAAAAAGCGTTATTCGTTATTTATGTAGACTATTTGTTTTGTCCGCTGCTTGCTGCCACCGCAAGATGAAAATAGTCACAACTGCTGAGGGCTATTTTAGGCAAATTAGACAATAATTGGCTATATGCAACTGTAGCCAAAGGGTGTGTCCCGTTAAGGCCACACGAATTTAAGTCAGGATTAAAATTGTCCCATTAGGTCCACACTCTTTTGTGTGTTTCGTTAAGGCCACCTTTGTAGCGTTAAGGCAGCAATGATGTAATGATGTTAATTGTATAAACATTAGTTTTGACTCAGAGTCATCAGTCAGTCAGACTTTGACTCATCTGACGAGATTTTACCCCCCCCCCCACCTCTAGGCGCTATTTGAGCTATTTGCGCTATTATAGTGTCCAGCACAAAAACGCCCCCCTGCCCCCCCCCCCGCTATTTGCGCAATACACGCTACGACAGGTACCCCCCTCCCCCCCTCTCCCCCCTCCTCCCCCCTTTTAAAATTATTTTTTAAATTTTGGTCTGTCTTCTGGTCGATGATATAAAAAAATAGCGCATCTAGCAAAACGATAGCGCGTCAAACTGCTATAAGCGCTATTTTTTCATAGGCTTAAAATTAGTGCTTATACCACGTGAGGGTGCTATTTGCGGTATTTAGGCGCTATTTTATGCTATAGGCTAAATTACTGATAATTTTTGTACTTTTTACTACGTATACGATCCCTGAATTAAAAATAAAAATTTTAAAATTATTTTTTTAAATTTTAATTTTATACAAAATAAAACCCTAGAAGGGTAAGAAGATTCAGTAGGCGCCCACCCCCCCCTCCCCCCAGCTCTTGGGTTTGTAGGACTGTCCATCCCTCGCTCCTATTAGTCAAAATTGTAGGCAATTACCCAACATAACTTTCCACTCTTTCGCTCCTATTGGTTTCGCAAAATGAAACGCTAAAAGGGTAAAAAGATTCAGTAAGCGCTCACCCCCACCCACCCCCCGGTTTTGGATTTGTAGGGCTTACCATCCTTCTAATAGTAAAAATTGCAGGCAATCTTTTAACATGATTTATAACTCCAAAAATACTTACTGATTCCAAATTCTAAATTTTAGAAATACCAAATACTCGTAACGTTAGGTAAATAAAGTATTCTCCAGCATATTAATATTCTACTAAAAGCAGATCATTAAAGGAAATAACCAAAAAACATATATAACTTACTTGTTAAGCAGGAAAAGAACGAGAAATAGTTTAAGGCAATAATAAGTTAATAATCATAATAATATAATAATACTCATGTCCAAGCAGCGTTCAAGCGCCTAAATAGCGCAAATAGCACCATCTGGTGCAATAAGCGCTATTTTTTAAGCCTACGAAAAAAATCGCGCTTATAGCACTTTGATGCGCTATCGTTTTGCTATATGCGCTATTTTTTTATATCGTCGACCAGAACATAAACAAAAATTTAAAAATAATTTTAAAAGTGTTTTAAATTATTGAGGGACCGTATACTTACTAAAAAAACAAAAATTGTCAATAAATTAGCCAATAGCACAAAATAGCGCCTACATAGCGTAAATAGCACCCTCAGGTGCTACAAGCGCTAGTTTTAAGCCTACGAAAACAATAGCGCTTACAGTACTTTGATGCGCTATCGTTGTGCTATATGCGCTGTTTTTTATATCGTCGTCTAGAACACAAACAAAAATTTAAAAATAATTTTAAAATTATTCTAATTTATTGAGGTACCGTTTACTAAAAAAGACAAAAATTGTCAATAAATTAGCCAATAGCACAAAATAGCGCCTAAATAGTGCAAATAGCACCCTCAGGTGCTATAAGCGCTATTTTTAACCCTATGAAAAAATAGCGCTTATAGCACTTTGATGTGCTATCGTTGTGCTATATGCGCCATTTATGCACTATTTTTTATATCAGAACACAAGCAAAAGTTTTAAAATATTTTTAAAATTCTTTTTGTTTATTGAAAGATTGTATACGTGCTAAAAAGTACAAAACTTTTCAATAAGTTAGCCAATAGCACAAAATAGCCCTCAGGTGCTATAAGCGCTATCCAAGATCAGCATCACTATTTAAAGGGAAATTAACACAAACACCAATAGGCCAGCGTAGCTCAGTTGGTAGAGCGTTAAGCTAGCAATCTAGCAATGGATGGTTCAAATCCCCCCTGGGCCCGGTTTCATAAACAATGAATTGCGGTTCATTAGTAACACTGGTGCAACATCGCAAATCGAGTATAACTTGGCCTTTACACAATATTTCTGCTAGATATTTTCATGACAGGTAGCCAATATGTTACACCACGTGTGGTTCAAATCTCATGATATTCAAGTTATCCAGTGAAAACTATAGCTAGCTTGAAATCATTCATTAGTTGCAAATATTAGTGAATTTCTTAAAACCACTAATATTTACTAATACTTGGAACTAATGAATGATTTTGACTTAGCTAGACTTTTGTCTGCACAAGCAAATGTAACAAAAGTTTGCACACACATTATCTAACATATTGCCTATATGTTGTGAAAATTTCCACCATGAGCATTAAGTCAACGCAAAGTTATAACTTATTTTTTAGCTTATATCGGTGTTACTAATGAATCGCAACTGATCTTTTATGAAACCGGGCCCTGACCATTTTTCTGTAGAAGTTTCATCCATATCCAAAAAAATAGCACATATGGCACCGCAAATAGCGCATATAGCACTCCCAAAAAACGCTATAGCGCAAATAGCGCATATAGCAAATTCCATAGCGCTTATAGCGCATATAGCGCATATAGCGCATAAAAAAGCCCTGTAGCACAAAAAGTGCTATTTCGATTTCGCTTACACGCGTTCGTTACCCTGTAGATCTAACGAAACAGTTGCTGCCGTAATGGGACGCAGCTGTTGTCAGAGTTTTAATGAAAAGTGTGGACCTAACGAAACTGCTGCCTTAACGGTACACAATCTAGCCAAATTGCTGTTTTTACGAGGTGATAAAAAACCGTGAAACATATGACACTTACCGTATTTTGTTGAAAGTATGAGTGACAGGCAGTTTTGCAACAACATATGTTTTAAGTTTGAAAAAAATTTAAAATTATTACAAATTCAAATTTATATAAATTTTTTAATTATTGAAGGCCTGAGGTCAAGAGGAGTCCATTGGTGCGTTCACCATAAACAATAATTGTTTCGACACAATTCATACTAATATACAGGTAACGATAAGTTTACGTCACTACTACTAAGACTGACGAAAAAGGGTTTCTTAAACCCAAGACAAACTATATAAAAACAGGCTAACAAAGCCTCAAAAAGATTCAAACCACAGTAAACAATCAAGAGTAAATGAAGGTGCAATAACAGGGCCACCAAAAACGAAACTCAATCGGCACAAAAGGGAACAATTCAACAACTCCACAGAATGTCACAATACAACGACACAACTCTCGTCCAGACATAATAAAAGCGAACAGTAGCAAAACTAGAAGGCTAGACAATGCCGCTCAAACATGCAAATGAGTTGGGCATATGTACGCATGCGCGTGTATGTATGCTCAGCTGACACACACACAGTATATCACACAGTAAACACGAACACGTATACGTAGGTTCAAAATTCTGGAAATTCCCGACACTAATCGGTATGCATAAAGAACGTCATTAGTCTTGGAATAAAACGGTCAGTCTTGGTTTTTCATTTAAAATCAAGACATGCCTTTCAGCTAGTCTGTAGCTAGTCTAAGCCTTATTTCAGCTCTTTTTATAATTTTTTCCAAAATTCAAAATTAAAACTTGATGAACGATGTCAAAGATCATATACATGTTTTCAAGCTGTTTCAAACAATTTTAACAAAGTTTTTGAAGTAAGATAATCACAAAAAATTGCATATTTCAGTGATCGGTGGGTACAGTTGCTATATAGAATGTGTTAGCTTTACATTTGCACAATTTACAGATTCCTGCTTTAAAAACAAAAAAAGAGCAACAACCATTAACAAAGGCATGTCCTCTCAAAAGGATCAAAACTTGCTAACAACCGAGCAAATTAACTGTTCAGTCGATAAAAATCCAAAATTTACTGCATCTCGTATAGAGTATTTTGATTGTTCGGCTTCTATTTAACTAAAATAGGACATTTGCAATCCTGTAAAAAATAAGCCGTACTATGATTTAGATAGTTTGACCTAACTTGCATTCAACGCCTACATAACAACTGAGAAAATGATAATTTGCTAACAAACAGACAGTGGGTGCATGAGTTGCTGAGATACACTAACTTGTCAGTTGAAGAAGCACGTTTAGTTGTAATTGAAAAACATAGTCTTTAATTTTGCGAACTAGATTTTTAAAAATAAACCTGAACTTATTGACGTAAGTTAACAAGCAAGAGTTAATAAAATAGAGTGTTATGAAACATAAACTTACCTACACCAAACAATGTTTTTACCATGGAGAATGAGATTACTGTAAACAAGCAACAGCTTACTGCAAAAGTAATCCAGTGAGTGCTTGTTTGTTTTGTGATTTTTAGTCTTCTGAACTCAGATTTTGCATTGTTCTCGGTGTCGTTTTGGACAAAATTAGCAGTACACATTTCATAAGAGAAGAAGCCATTATGTGCAGTTTGTTTGATTTGAGTAAAAATTTAGTAATGGCACCAAAATTTCTATAAAAAACTAATAAAACTCAATTTTCACTGCATAATTGGAAAATTGTGAAAAGAAATTATATAAATATTAATAATAAATTTATTTAACGTCGTTACAAGCACGAGGACAAGGTTCATTTCTGCATGTACGACCTAAAAATACAATACGAGCTTAAAATTTTTTAAACTCACTGTACTCGCTGTCTTTGCAGAGCTAGGCAATTCATTTCACCATAATGTTGTCATTGCTGCGACTGATCGGCGCATTGCATTAGTTTTGCATAGAGGCATTTGCTAGTCTATTTATTCCACGAAGGTCATATGGAGAATGGATTGCACTGTAGAGGTAACGTATTTTAGATGCTGCCCAAATCGAATGGCTGTATAAGCAACGCTTAGTGCTCTGTCTCTTCTTCGTGTCGCTGGGCTACTAAGATTAGCTGACTGTGCAGGATTCTCTATCCACGGTGTACATAATATTATTATTATTCCAAGTATATACCGTGGAGAAGCACGAACGTATATACTATGGAGACGGTCCCCATGCCGTATCAAAAATCTGGGCAGCAGGGGCAGGCCTAGGTTAGAATATATGTACCCCAAAAATAGGCCCAGTAGTACGCACAAAGCCCCAAATAATAGGGGCTTAACGGCCCTTTCCGTCATCGTAGCACACAATGTTCAATTGAGGACAAAAGAAAATTTTTACAATATAATGACCCCAATATAAGCAATAACAATTTGACGCTCGAGACACAATCACAGTACAAAAATACAGTCACAGGGCAATTAAATATCTCAATACAATATCACAGCACAAACAGAAAAGGGGGGAAGAAAAATAGTCGACACCAAAAAGAGACAAAACCGGAGAAGGGGGGAGCACAAAAAGACAGTACGTACAAACAAAAATTTCACAGCAAAATATGGCACAAAATACACCAAAACTATGACACAAAAAAAAGGCACGCAAAAATCTCACACGAATTATACAATAAATATAAAGAAAATATCACAATACCACTGATGCAAAATCACAAAAATTACGCCAAATTTTTACAATTTACAAAGCAAAAAGCTACACATATATATTTTCAGTACAGAGAACAAACCCCTATCCTGGCAGCCTCGCCAAAATATGTAAGAGCGTAGTCAAGGGGCGCTTACAAATGGCTCAAGCCTAAGCCGGGGTTGGTGTTTAAGAAGAATCCTTTCTCCCGTTTACCGAACCTACCGGCAGGCGGAGTTTCCAGGTTATAGCGGCGGGATCTTCCGAACGGGCCGGGGTTACCGGACACTGTCGGGTATAGGGGCTTACCTAGGGGCTTAACTGCGGTAGGCGCTGGCATAGTAGGCGCACGGACAACGGACGTTTGCGCGCATACGGCAACGCAACCTGACGGACGTACGCAGAGAACACTCCTATATCAAAACTAAGCCTGAAACGAGACCACCTCGGTCCAGCAAGTAAACTCGCGAACGCAAGTATAAAATACGGAACTTAATGAAATGAGACAGGTTAGCAAGTACAGGCCAATTGTGGCAGAATATAACGTAGAAAAAGTAACACGAAACGAGACTGAGCAAAACCGAACCCAACACCGTAACTCACTGTCTGTACACCAGCTCTGGCCAGACCACATAACAAGTCATGCGTGAATATCTGATTTACACATAAGAAAGTAATTACGTTGAGTGTTTGTTCACAAGTGAAAATGAGTAAAAGGTAAGCGAATGAGTGTAAGGGAGGAAAGGGGGTGCTCCCGGTGAAGCCTTACAAAGGGTATCCTGTATGCATGCACTGTATCCACACTTTACGCACTAGCGGACACACCAGCAAAGCAGCAGCTTCGAGTTTGGACTACGTTGACCATTACTGGCTCATCTTTCACACCACTGCCTGAAACTAACTTTTTATCGCTCACTTAAGGGGGTTCTCCGGGAATCAAGCATTTGGTCTATAGTTTTTAAAAACAGTGAAAAGGACCTGTCATTTTTGAAGGAAAGTGTTGTATACTTGTTCTGTAATTTAATCTTTTACTTTGTATTGCATACTATCTCATGTTTTGATTAGTAAACCTTAGAATAGCCTCGCCTTTCTGCAAGATACAAAACTGGCTAAAGATCTAAAATCATAACTCAGAAGAGTTACTTGATATCTATTCATGGTATGTAGCCTGAGTGAATTTGAATGGTGCAGCAAATTGAGTAAACCGGAATTGAATACCACTAAGTTTCGAATAATTGGTTACGGTGTTGAAACTATTGGTATCCTAGGGGAACTAAATGTATGAGTTTCCTATAGTGCTGAAACTGTTGCTGCCTTGAAGAAACTAAATGAATCAGTTTTTTATGGTTGTGAAACTGTTGATGCCATACGGGAACTAAATGTATCGGTTTCTAATATTGGCAAAAAATTGGTGTCTCAGGAGAATTAAATGAATCGGTTTTTTCTGGCATACGAAAAACACACATGCTGCCTGTTGTAGTAGCGAAAGGCGATGGACCTTGGCTTGCTTGTCGGTATTGAATCTTAGTAGGCCACAAAATATTCTACGCAGCAAAAATGTAGACTACGAAATAAGGATTTACAAAATGAAGTGTCGCTTGGATCAGAGTTGATGAAGTCTTGGATAGAAACATTACCTCTTACACCTCGGGACAAAGAAATGGTCCGCAAAGCATAGTGAAAATACCTGCAGTTAAATTATGAATATTCTGGTTGTCACTAAAACTGCCCTAAAATTCTCGAACCTTGCGGAGGAAATAGTGTTGTATACTTGTTCTGTGATTTCATCTTTTATTTTGTATTGCATACTATCTCATGTTTTGATTAGTACACATTTGAATAGCCTCGCATTGCTGCAAGATACAAAACTGTACAGATTGTAAAAAATTTTTTAGAATGCTATTTCGAATGTTTTGACGCGTATATCTCCATAACAAAAATTTGGAAAAAAATTAGACAATTTACTGATTTTATTCAACTTCAAACAAATTCAGCAAGTAAGCCAGTGCATCAACAATTTTCGAGATTTTGTAAACCTTCAGTACCGAGTTAATATTGCTCACAATTGCGTTTTGTGCAACAAATTTGCAAAAGAAACTCTTTTTAGAAGCATCAGACTCAAATAAAGGTAGTGTGAATGGAAAACCAGTTTTTCGGCATTCGATTGCAAATTACTGGTACGGTGTTTTGCTCCAAAATTTTGCACAATAATAGCCTTTAGCTCCGCGCAGTTGAACTGTTTTTTATTTTTTTAAAATATGCTCTAGAAAATTTTTTATAATTTTTACTGCTCAGAGCTCGACTCCAAAAACACATAATGGCAATTTTTTTCAAAACCTAGGACGATTGTTAAAAACCATAACGTTCAACTAGAGAAGCACAAAAGCTACACGTTGATATATAACTTATGATAAGAGAATATGAGCAAAGATCGCAAATCGCCGCGCAAGTCACGTGACATAATCACGTTATCTGAAATTTTGACCCCAGTGTTCTTTTGTACCATATCACATATGTGTGTAGTGAAGTTGGACTTTTGTCAACTTTTTCCAAGTTCTGGGCTGTCTCAGGGTTTATTATTTTTCGGTAGCTTAAGGTGGTAGTTCCAGAATCGCAGTTTCTTAACATGAGGATATTTTCAAAGCTTTTTTTCAGAACAACCAGTAAAGCAGAAGTAAAATGGCCACTATTTTTCGAAAAAAGACTCAAACTTGTCTACTTTCACGTTTTATTCACTCATAAAATCTCACGTTAAGACTAGCTACTCCATTGGCTTACAGTTCAGCAAGCCAATGCGGTAGCTAGTCTTACCCATGGTATTTTACACCGAATAAAAAATGCTCTGGGTGTTTTTTGGTGTAGTTTCAGAAAATCATAGTCTCTTTAATCATAGTGTATAGATCTGTCTGAAAAACTGGTCACTGCGATTATGGAACTACCACCTTAAATAGCTCCGTTTTTAATCTGACTACGTATTTTAGTCATTTTAACCACAAGTTTTCATAGTTTCAAGGAACGGTCAATTAATCAGTAGTACTTTTGTGTGGTACCATTGGCTTAATTTGTCTAGCTACACCTGCAAGAAGCCATTTTTCAAACATTTCTGCCGTCAGTCGACAGTAACAGGGAAAGTCATTCATAGGTAATCATTTTGGAGGGATTTCGCAGAAAATTAAGACATATTAAAAATGTCCGAATTTTGTCTAAATTTTGTCTTAAATAAATTCCAATTTTCAAACTCAGATTTTTCGGACAAAATTTATACATCCGAATTCTCAATTAATTAGTCCGAAAACGCTGCCAAATATCTATAAAAAGCTCCCAATAACCTCCGAATTACCTCCGAAGTGTAAGACGGTGTTTTTTGGGTTAAATGCAGTTGGGGGGGGGGGGGAAATAGCGGACCTATTTTTTGAGTAGAGCACCTGGGGGGAAGCATTTTTGCTTCAGGAACCCCTATTTCATTTTTTGGATTTTCTGAAATACGACCCCCCGAAATCTGAACCCTCAGTGAGGGACGTTTTCGCAATTTTTTTCCGAAGCTCTTGTTTTTCCGTTCTAATCGTGTCTAAATGGTGTCAGATTATTGTTTAAGATTTTTTAGAATCAAAACAAAGGCTCTTTCTCCGGGTTCCTGCCGGAAAATTGGCCAAATTCGCCAGAAACGTCCAATTTTTGACCAAATTCAAACTTGGCCTTAATTTAGGCTTGGGCTTAGGCTTAAGGCTTAGGCTTAGTATGGGGCTTAGGCTCAGTGTCAGGCTTAGGCTTAGGTTCAGGCTTAGGCTCAGGCTTAGGCAATACAAAATCGAAATTTTCAGAAAAAATCCTGCCAGCTTAGCCTAGAGAATCCTGCCAACTAAGCCTAGACGATGCCTTAAAACATCATAACGCACTCAAAACTATCCAAAAACAAAGATAATAGCCATTTTTGGCTTCGAACTTTGGCCTACGTTCACTTCCAAAAACACTGAAAATGCAATTTTCAAGGGGTCGTAGCTCAGAAAATCCAAATTTGTGGATAGGGGTTCTATTACAAAAAATGCTTCCCTCTAGGTGCTCTACTCAAAAACATAGGTCCACTATTCCCCCCCCCAACTGCACTTGATCCAGTTGGGGTTAAATCGTTTTAGAGAAAATTTGGATCACCGGTTTTCCTGTGCGACTGCTAACAGAGCGGTTCCAGCTACACAAGGGTGTTCAAATGATGAGCCCAACTATATAAATACACATGCAGACGCACAGATGCCTAAGCTGCGAAGCTGATGATGATATTGGTTATTCAGTCTTTAAAATACATAATCTGGGAACAATTTCTGGTACAACACGATTTTGAATATTGACAGCAACAAAGGAAATTTTAATTTAAGACTATATAGCAGGCGGGGAAAAAAACCCGCATTTTCATATTTCGTCATGTAGCTCATAGACTATACGTTTTCACGGGAAACCAAAAAAATCTGTCGTAGGCCTAACCTTGCTCTAAACGCTGGGACCGGTTTCATTTCGCTATCTCTTACCGTTTTTTGGCGGGAAGCCAAAAACTTGCCGGGGAAAAAAACCCATTTGGGGGAAAAAAACCCATGTGGGGGAAAAAAAACCCACCCCATAAATCACCCGAAAAGTATGTTAGCGGTAGTTTTTCAGCTCTATGGCACGTATTCGGAGTAGTAGAAGCCCTTGATGCCAAAACTATACGCAGATTTGCTATGGGGCCTCAGGTACACAAGTTTGAAAACTGCCCTTCGCAGCCCATTATAAAATTTTGAATTTTCAGTTTTGAAAACAAAACACCCTTATTTCGCCTGAAAACGTTGAAAACAACTAAAAAGTTGCGATATCGCTTCAAATGCATGCAAAATTTGCGCTTTATGGCTACTTTTTACGCCATCGACACTCAGTGGGGGGTACCGTAAGTGGTTGTGACTGGTCGTAACGGCCATAATTTAATTTTGTTCGGTTATTTGGCGTTTAAACAAGAGAAATTAACAGGTTATAATTAAAAACATACAAAAAACTGGCAATAGTACCAGAAAATACTACTTTTCGCTGCAAAGGGACCTCAAAATGACAAAGTCCGACTATTAGGCCCGTATTCCAGAATTCGATCAAGAAAGTGTCAAAATGCGCATTTGTGTTAATAATAAACGTCTTTTTGCACTACCATGAGTCTTTTGGGGTAGCTACTAAGTTTTTCGACATCACCAGACCATTTTCAAAAAGTGGGTTTTTTTTCCCCCACATGGGTTTTTTTTACCCCGTCTAATTTCGGTCATGCCCCCCCTCTTACGAAAGAAGGAGGGACCTACCACTGCGGTCATGAATAGAGGACGGGTAGTCCTCTGTAAAAGTGTTTTTACATTTGAGCTCGCATCTCTTAGTGCTGAGAAATGAGACTCCAAAGTTCACCTCCCTTGGAGCCATGTCGAGTCAAAAATAGGGGGGTCCAATTTTTGACTCATAAAAAATACCAGCGAGACCCCTTTTGGATACCGCTTATATACGTTTGCCTACAGGGACTGTACTATACGCTGGCAAATTTTTAGACCTGTACCACGTACCCAAGTTCCGGAACCGGGGTGGGTTTTTTTCCCCCAAAAAATGGGGTGGGTTTTTTTTTCCCCGCCTGCTATATATATATGTATTTAACTATGCAAAAACTATCAAGCAGGGCGTCGCCACCAATTTCGGCGTCCGCGGTACAATCTTTACGTCAAATGATTCAGTTTACCGCAAAGAAAGAATATGTAGACGAAAAAAATTTTGAAAAAAAATTCAAAAAAGAGTATATATATATAGTGTAAAAAGTAGTCGTGGTCACACATTTGGGTGGGGGTGGTTGGGGGGGGGGTTTCACCCCACCCAGAAGGCATATCCTCACCCCCCCCCCAGACAGGTCCGTCACCCCCCCCCCCCCCCAGAATGTTTCGAAGGTAGCTCACGGATGTTTTCTTAACATGTTTTTTTCACTTTCGATTAACATGCTTTTAACATGTTTTTAACATATTTTAACATGTTGTTAACATGGTTTTAACATCTTTTAACATGTTTTTTGAATAGTGTTAGAAACATGTTAAAAAATTTAAATATCAATTTAACACGTTTTTCGCATTAAATTTGCACAAATTTAACATATTTTTAACATGTGTTAAAAACATGTTAAATTTATGCTAAAACTTTTAGCATAGATCTTTTTCGTATTTTTTTAGAATATGCGAAAAAGATGCAAAAAACATGTTAAAATCATGCTAAACTTTTTAGCATACTGTTAGCAATATATACACTCTTACATACTGTTAGCAATACACTATGCTAAACTTTTTAGCATACTGTTAGCACTTTTTAGCATACTGTGAATTTGATGCGAAAAACATGTTAAAATGATGTTAAAATTTTTTAACATGTTTTTAACGCTATTCAAAAAACATGTTAAAACCATGTTAATAACATGTTAAAATATGTCAAAAACATGTTAAAAAGCATGTTAATCGAAAGTGCAAAAACATGTTAAAAACATTCAAACACTTTCTTCCTGTGAAAGTCGCTCCGCACCCCCTCTCCCCGTTGGCTCACCCCCCCCCCCCAGAATTCGCTAAATAAAATACGTTTATTTTTCGATTTATATAAAATAAATAATGCAGAGAAAAAAGTTTAATGTGTGGTTTTGTAGAGCAACTCCGCGAGGTATTGTTGGAAAAAAGTTTGCTGGAGAAACTTAATCCAGGAAAGCAAAAAACATTTTATATACTCGTATTTTCTATTTTTTTGCCCCATCTGACTATAGGTGCTGCATAATGCACTCACACAAACAAGGTTTTAATAATAAAAGATCATAACAAGGTACAGAATAAACTACAGAGCTCCAGGGGTCTGGGGGCGACAGCCCCCAGACAAATTTGAGAAATTTTATTTTATTTTTAGACAAATCTTTAGACACATTTTTTTAGACACATTTCTAGACAAATTTGAGAAATTTTTTATTTTCAGGCCACATTTGGTCAATTGGAGACGTCTATATCGGAAATTTGTGAAATTTTCTTATGAGTTGGTTAAAAGGGGCGGGGGTTCGGCTCGGCCCTTGGCTCCTAGGGGGGGGGGCAAAATCGCTGAGAGGGGGTGGGGCGGGCTTAGCATACATGTAGTTGGGTGGGGGATGAGGGGGGAAGTCCCCCCCAAAAATTCGGTCGGGGTTTTATGGTCTCGCCAGGGGAAAGAGGGGGGAGGGTCCTAGCGGGAGTATAAGAGCGTTAGCACGAGCACATTAGCTACGTTCTAACAGCCGCGAGCAATAATGGATCCGATTCATGTGGAGCACAAGGCGACCCGAACAGTTAAAAATAGGTTTTTCCCCACACCACTGACTTTCTGAGTGCAAACTCCCTGGGTGGATTTCACCACGGTGGTTCAAACCATGGTTTTTCTTAAACCTGGTTTAAACTATGGTTTTTCTGAAAGACGCTTTGCACCAAGGTGGTTCAGAACGCTATCGAATACAATAAAAAACGCAATATTCTAATTTTTGCACTAAATTGTGTTCGAAATTTGTTCCACCAATGTTCCAATAAAACTTTCTAAACCTCTTTTCACCAACGTGGTTTTTCTTAAACCAGGTTTAAATCATTGTTTTTCTCCTATTGAAATAAAAACCACGTTCAGACCTGGTTTTTCCATGTAAAAATTAAAAATCATCAATAGTTCTTTGAAATTTTGCTATTCTATTGTCGCCTATGTTTTTTTTAGTAACTGAATGGGTATAAACCAGGTTTAAAGAATTTGATTGGTTAACGCGCTCAGTCAGCCCAGTTTTTTTAGAACATTACGGTAGAAATTGCACTATTTTAGAATAATTTCGTTATGAAATGTTCTATCGAATGGGCTTTTCTAAACCAGGTTTAAACCATAGTCCTGGTTTAAACCATAGTTTTTAAAAACGGTGAAATCGACCCCCTAAGTCCCCCTAACGCGGCACAAGCAGCCCCTAAAGTTTCAAAACATCTGGGAATCTGGATAAACCCTAGACAGATCCCGTGTTGACCATACGTGTGCGTATATTACGTCGCGTGGGCCACATTATGATTGCTGCACTTGGAATTTGGTAACGTTCACTGTCGTATGTATTTTAGTTTTCAGAGCTTTCATTTCATCAGACAGCTGCAGTGTTAGACAACGTCTGCAATGTCTGACGAGGAGAGACTTCCGAGCCGTCATGAGGGCCAGGGGGACCAAGGAGATGGTAGCCCAGAGCCGACGGACGGAGCCCAAGGGGGGGCGCCGGGAATGGGAGCAGCGACAGGGGGCGAGGATCAGGAGCAGGGGGGTCAGGCGCCCCCAGAGCCGGTGCTAGAAGTGCCACCGCCGCAGCATATTAAAATCTTGGAGACGGCTGATGACATTCAGGTGAAAATTTGAGCATGTATTATATAGTAATATTGATTTTTCTTTCAGATAAATATAGGACTAAAATGCGGTCTTTGTTTTGCGAAATAGGCTGGCACTATATTCTTTTAGTCCGACTCTTACCACTGAGAGGTCACTGCTATCGCTAGTGCTTAATTGCTGTTTTATGTAGAATTTCGCATACGTGTTCACATATATCAATTTGGAAAGTTTGCGAAGGACGAATGTAAAAAATTTTGCTAATATTTTTTCACTAAGTGCTCCTGACTTTGATACCCTCTGCGATATTCGTTTAGTCAGCCAGTCCGCGGGCTAGCTCTAGAGCAAATATTGCGAGCTTAGCAATCGACCAACCGATAATACGGATTTTTTTCTACTTTTTTCATTTTTCTATCGTAGCACCGTCGTGGCGAAGTTTTGGAGCACTATACGCACTTTAAAGACTTGGCCCGTGAGAAGCGTGATCGGCTGGAAGAGGCCCGCCAGCTGCAATACTTCAAGCGTGACGCTGATGAGCTGGAGTTGTGGATTTTGGAAAAGCTGCAAACGGCTGCGGAGGAGAACTATCGCGACCCCACCAATCTGCAGGCCAAGATCCAAAAGCACCAAGCCTTTGAGGCCGAAGTGCAGGCCCATTCCAAGGCCATTGTGCAGCTGGACAAGGCTGGCATTGAGATGATTCGAAATGGACATTATGCGTCGGATTTGATTAAGGTTGGTTATATATATATATATGATATTTTATATATAATATATATTTGGAAAGAATGTTTTGAGAGACACCGGTGTTCAGGGTTGTTGTTTCAAAAGCATTGGTTTGGTAGGTATCAAGTCAAGTGTATTGTATTGTGTAGCCTGCCTAGCCTTGTAATTTGTTTGGCAGTTGGCCGTTAATAAATATACAGCTTTAGCTTTCTCTATGATAATAGGAGTAGTGTCGCGTATGTATATATCTAATATCTACGCATTATTCATATGCTTAGGTAAATAAAATAACACATAATATATACATATCCACAGTAGACGCTAATTTGCAGGTGTTTACATATAAGCTATATACGTGTTGACAATGAATAACATTGGATGAAGTCTAGCATAGTTGTTTCAGGCATTGGTACGTATAGCGTTTGTATTACTAATTCTATGTACATTATTATTCAGCAGTTTTGTTAGACATGGTATTGCTGTATCGGTACCGTGCATTAGTTTCCAGTTTCCCTCAAATGTATATTCATTGTCTTTTATCGCTGGGCTCTGTCTCTGTTATGTCTTTTTGGATTGACTACTGTTTTGAAGACGAGTTACATTTTAGCTGTGTTAATAGTGTCAAATTTAATCTTTTGTTACTATATATATAGTTTTTTCAAACGTTGCAAAACTCCTTATTGTGTATTGCATTGGCATTATGTAACAATTTGCGTGGTTACTGGCATACTCAGATCATGACTTTCTTCCCATGAGCGACTGAAATATGTACCGTAAATTTTCCGACATTTTGAAAAAAAGTGCCGTTTTCACATAATTTACCCCCTTAATTGACACTGACTGATTCCAAGTTTGTTTTTCAGAAACGACTGGATGAACTTCACGAACTATGGAAGCAGCTGTTGCTGAAATTGCAAGACAAAGGCACGCGGCTGCAGCAGGCACTGAAACTGCTACAGTTCACTCGACAGGCTGATGAGGTCATGTATTGGATCAGAGACAAGGTGGGTGTGGTGAAGACTTGGTTTTCTATGTATTATACTGTACACGGATTGTCAGTCTGTGGGGGAAGGGGGGGCTTGTCATTGATTTTTCGAAATGTTTGGGGTGGCATGGCACACCTGTGTGTACTGAGTTATTTAGTAGTATATATAGCATTTTGGATTATGATGAATGTATAATAAATTTTGACACGTTATCTTATAGGTTAGGAGGGGGTGATCCACACAAGAGTGGAAGTTTTGTAAACTGACTTGTGGACGGTAAATAAAGTTAAATAATTTATTAATGAAATTCATTTGTACAGGAAGCATTTGTTACGACAGAAGAGTTTGGCCAAGATTTGGAACATGTGGAGGTCTTGCAACGAAAATTCGACGAATTCATCAAGGTTGGTGTGTTTTTTGCTTTGAAACCTATTGACGACATCATGCACAATCATGTGGAATTAACATGTTTTAGTCTGAAAAAATTTGTCCCGTTGGCTTATTCAAGGTAGAAGCAGATCGAGTGAATTGAGAGTACAGTAATGTTGAAGATTTGCATCGTTTTTTTTACTTTCCTTCTGGTTAATTTTACGCGTAATTTCTAGTCCTGAAAATCAGCCAGTTTGCAACACTTTTCATGTTATTTAGCAATAATTATTGCTTATATATAAACTAATTTATTTATATGGTAATATTTTAATTTTAGGATTTGAATAACCAGCAATATCGTGTGACCGAAGTGAACAGCGCCGCTGACAAACTGATCACTGAAGGTCATCCGGATGCGGAAATTATCAATCGGAAAAAGGAGGTTAGTGTATACTTTGATTCTAGACGAATTTGATGAAATCTTGTGCGGTTGGTTATTAATGAAAATTATAAAAAAAAATCAAAAAATGGTCAATAATATTGTGTTCAATGATGGCAAGCTCAACAGGACTGACACTATATAATCTGATGTCAGCTTTTCTTCTACACTGAGAACACAAACTTTTGACGTGGCCTGAATAGCGTATTAAATAATAGTGTCCAGTTTGTGTTGTCATGAAAACCACACTAAGTCTATAAACATGTTTAACTTGAAACAGCAAACTTGGTAACAAACTATTTGAGTGAGTCACTTTGATACGATCCTGCTTGTATGCCTTGTAATAAGTATTTTGTAGTTAAACTATATATACAATGTTTGTTTGTATAATATCTTCACAACTCATTTGCATGTCACATTATACTATACTAGACTGATATGATGTAATATAATATTGTAGGAATTGAATGAAGCCTGGGAACGTTTGCGTAATCTGGCATCGACGCGTCGCGAGCGTCTGTTTGGGGCGCACGAGGTGCAACGCTTCATTCGGGACATTGAGGAGACGGCGGCCTGGATTGCCGAAAAGGACTTGGCCCTGTCCTCGGACGACGTCGGCCGTGATCTGGCCACTGTGCAGGCGCTGCAGCGAAAACACGAAGGCACTGAACGCGACTTGGCTGCGCTGCAGGGAAAGGTAGGATTGGATTCAGTTTGTTTTTTTGAAAAAGATTGAGCGTCATTGAGCAGCTGCTCTGGACTTGGTAAGTAGTTAGTTGACCGTTGGATTTTTCAATATTATCATAAAAAATTGATTGAGCATGTTTTTGTTCTCGCAATACGTTATTTGTCATATTACTAACTTGTCTAATCAATTGTTGCAGCACTGTTGAGTGTTGACAGCATCACGGCTATCAGTCTTTTTTCCAGCCGAAACCAGCCTCATATTTCGACCTTTGACCCGCTAATTTTAATATTTTAGGTGCAAAGTTTGGGCGAGGAAGCTGATCGTCTGAAGGGGGTGCATGGGGATCGCTCGGACGCCATTACGGCCAAACAGGGGGAGATTGTGGAAAAGTGGACACAGCTGACGCAGAAGGTAGGGGGGGGGGGCTGAGTTTAGTTGGGGGGGGGGGAATTTTTAATGGGAATCTGGCGGTTTATGCTAATACTTTGTGATCGTCTTTATGACCTTTTGTCTTTCCCGTCTGAATGTTGTTTGTCAAACTGATTCTAGATAAAACTAAAGTCTGGCTAAAAACTGCTGAACTATGGGACAAAACAGGTAGCGCCGTTTTGTCACTGCACACTGTACCTATAGTGAAGCATGCAATTATTTCGTTTCGCATTGAAATCGCGTGTTTCCTTTTCTCTCAGGGTCCATCATTCATTGGTCAGACCTTTAGTCAAATTGGGAGTATTGTTTTTTCAGGCTCATGTGCGCAAGGGTCTGTTGGATCGTTCGTACGCCGTGCACCGATTTTTGGCCGACTACCGCGACCTGATGGGCTGGCTTGGCGACATGCGGGCTGTCATGGCTGCTGACGACCTGGCCAAGGATGTGGCCGGCGCCGAGGCACTGCTGGAAAGACATCAAGAGCACAAAGTGGGGGCAGCGTTTATGCGTATACTAAGAGCAGTGGTTCTAGTTTGAGCTAGAGACTGGAATATTGTGGCGGCCTATTGCTCTTGAGCAGCTTAGCGTCCATATTCGGACTGGTTGTGGTAGTAGTACTAGTAGATTTTTATATTACATCGTATTCATACATTTTATTAATATGCAAAATGCAAATTAAGTAAGTCGAAACTCGAAATTATTGTTTAACATAGTCAATAGGATAGCTGTACACACTAATTTGAGAAAGAATGGTAAAGAAGTCTTACCCTCCCCTACACAGTTTGATAAATATTCATTGCATGATCTCTGTTTTAGGGTGAAATTGATGCGCGCGAAGATAGCTTCCGAACGACAGCTGAGGCCGGGCAACGACTACTGGAAGAAGGGGTGCCGCATTCCGATGAAATTAAGGAAAAGGTAAATACCCGAAACAAGGAAAACAGTTTGAAAAGTTTTAAAGTCCATTTTTTTGAAAGGTATATGTAATTAATGCTGAATTTATTATATATAGAAAATGGTGTATGTTGTGTACTTGTGTTTACTTACACGTAGGCAAGTTTTTAAAATTAGCGATTTTGCAGACTGTTTCATATACCATAAAAACATTAGGGCAAAAATAAATTTAAGACATAATTTCCTTACTTTGGTGGACCCTTCATTTAAGTAGAGCTAAAAAATGGTTATATAAATTATATTTTTGCATTTTTTTAGCTAACGGAATTGGACAATGAGAAACGGGCGGTGATGGATTTGTGGGAAGAGCGGCGGATTCTGTACGAGCAGTGCATGGATCTGCAGCTGTTTTATCGCGACTCTGAACAGGCCGATACCTGGATGGCCAAACAGGAGGTTTTCCTGAGCCAAGACGATCTAGGCGACTCTCTAGACGGGGTCGAGGCGTTGATCAAGAAACACGAAGACTTTGAAAAGTCTCTGGCAGCGCAGGAAGAGAAAATCAAGGCTCTAGATGAGTTTGCCCTGAAACTGATCGAAGGACAACACTATGCGGCGGATGATGTGGCTCAGAGGCGAACGGCGGTAGGATAGCAAGAGTATTATGTGTGGTGTGAGAAAAGAGGGGGATGGGATAGGAAGAGCAAGAAGTAAAGGGATATGAGATAGAAAGAGCAAGTGAGTGGGTGTGTGTTTGTGTGTAGCATAATGCATAGTTCAGACTGCAGTCATACGTTAAAACCAGTCTAAGGCGTTTTATATCAGTAACGAAAAATTCTACGCGTATTCCATAGATTAGAACGTTGGCCCTTAGACTGCGTTTAGCAAGACTAAGCTAAGACTGACTTATGAGCATATTTCACCGAATATTATACTGAATGATGGCTTAGTAAAACCACCTGTGTGCAATCCACCCAATATTGTCTATAACTAACTTTCCAGCTGTTGGATCGTCGTGGTCGTCTGGTAGAGAAGGCGGCGGCCCGTCGAGCGGTGCTGGAGGAGTCCTATCGCCTGCAACAGCTGGAGCGAGACTGTGACGAGATGGGTGGGTGGATTCTGGAGAAGCTGAAGACGGCCCGCGACGATTCCTACCTAGACCCGACCAATATCCAGGGAAAGATCCAGAAGCACTCCAACTTTGAACAGGAGCTGCAGGCCAATCGCCAGCGCATGGACGACATTGCCTCGGTGGCTCAGGAACTGGTCGACTCCAATCATTATGCCGCGGATAAGATTCGGTAGAGTAGCTAGAGTTTATCTGAAAGTAGGACTGTGGGCCAATTCCTAAATGGATTAAATGGATTAGATTAAAATTAAAATTTGTTTGCCGAATAACTTATCTCGAAGTTGAGGTAGACTTAAAAAATTTTGTGTACAAGCGGTAGGTGCTACAAATAGTTGCTATCATAAATTTCGTATAAATTCACAAACGATGTCATGAGTTATTGACTAAACAAACAAATTTTAATCTAATCCGTTTAATCCATTTTAGGAATTACCCTGTGACTGGAATTCACAGTCTAATTAAGTTTTGCTAAAGGTGGAGAAACACTCTTGGCCTAAAACGATAAACAGTAACAGTTTTTCGACTAATTGGGCGGCAGATGTAAAAATATTGCCTTGACTTTCGTGATGAGTGTTGTTGGATATTGTCATGAAGGCAGTCTTAGCTTAGTGTCTTTGCTTTACTAAGATTTTAGGTAATAGCGAACTGCACTAGGGTTGTGCGAACAATGTGTTGGCAATAGAAGTTTTTTGTTTTTTGCCGGAATTGGTTCAATAATACTGGCGTTCCAGCAGGTAGTCAGCGTCTCAGTTTTATGTGAAAACCTGCGTGTTTTAAAAAATAGTGACTCATTTATTTTCTATTTTTAGCAATCGTGTCCAGGAAGTGTCAAAACTGTGGGAGGAATTGGAACATGCCACTCGGCTGAAAGGTAAAAAAATAATTCATTCATTTTGCGAATGTTTTTAGATACTTTGTTTCTAGTGCATCGCTCTGCATTGTGACAGTAAGCTTTTGTCAGGTCAGTATGACTATAGTTAAAAATAGTATGATGAATGTTGGCTGGTTGTGTCTGTTGGTCTTATGACTTGGAAAGTAGTTTGTTCCGTCTGAATACGGACTTGAGCTTTTCACTGGATATTGTAATAATATTAATTTATGCTTTTAGGTGAGAAACTGAAGGAAGCCGGAGCCCAGCAACAGTTCAATCGCAACATTGAGGATATCGAGCTGTGGCTGGCGGAGATGGAAGGTCATCTGATGTCCGAAGACTACGGGAAGGACTTGATCTCTGTACAGAATCTGCAGAAGAAACACGCCCTGCTGGAGAGTGACATTAATGCGCATTTGGTAGGCTGGTTGATTTGACTTATTAATTCGACTTAATCACTCTTTGCGGCTGATCCTGCCATATTTTTTGTAGCCTTGCTGCAGTCACCAGTTCTCTAGTACTAGTTCCGGTCACTGAATTAATGATTGTTGACTTTCATGCACACGATCTTGTACGTACGTACAACACCTTCCCATAATAATATTTACTTTGGACAATTCTGGCGGCATGCAAAACGATCGTGCGTAATTTTTTTAAGACATGATTGGAACTGATTAGATTAAAATATAGGAAGTTGAAGTAAGCAAAGTGGTACTAGCCAATTTGGCTAGCCAATATTTTTTGTGCACCTTTGGTAGCTGCACTCGTATAGTGGTTTTATAGTTATTTTTGTAATAAATTTTCAGTTTAATGTTGTCTCAATACAATATACATACATGTAACAGCACCAAAATTTTGGGTACCCCTCCCCCCCCTTGGTGGGACCCCCCCCCTCCCCTGTGTCAACTCATTTTTGACACCCCCTCCCAAAAATAACGCTATTTTTACCTTTTATGACCAAAAAACACCGATTTTGACAACTTTTGGCGAAAATTTTGGTAAAAATCGCTTGAATTTCACAAAAAAGTCTCTTTTTGCAAATTTTGACCAAAATTTTACTGCCGTCGGGACCCTCCCCCCTCTTTTTCCCCTGGCGGGGACCCCCGCTCCTTCCCCCGGGACCGAATTTGAGGGGGGTCTTCCCCCCCAACTACATGTATGTTTCAATATAAAGCTAAAATCGACGGGTGTCTATTGAATTGTAATTGGATTTTTATTGTTTCAGGAGCGAATTGATGGTGTTTCTTCCCAGTCTGTGCAATTCGAAGAAGGTGGTCATTTCGATGCGCCCAATATTAAGCTGAAAGAGAGGCAGCTAGTGGAAAGATACAGCGGGCTACAGGTAAGGCTCATTTATGTACTAGTTTCACTGGTTCTGTTTTTCTGTATTATAGATCTTTATTAATTTTGACCAATTTTTGGAGCTGGAATTTGATTTATGAGAGCTGTTTGTAAATTGAAGTAATCTTGCTATGTTATTTATTTGCTATACATTTATTAGCATTTTTTTGCCAATGACGATATCCATTAGTTCAACCCAATCCAATGATACATCTGTGATAAAAACTATTTGATATCTGAGGCATACTAATCGCAAAAGCAGTGAATCTTGTTTATAGTAATCGTTTTTTTTCGCTGGCAAATTTTCGCAATTTTGCGAAAAGCTTAAAATTTTTTTCGCAAAATCAAATTTTTTTTCGCAGACTTACTTTTGTTACTTAACACAGTAGACTTTACATTTAAATGTTAATAAAACATTATTCCGCCTATACAGGATTAAGACTGACATAGTTTTCACCATTTTTGGCCAAAAAGCAACGATTTCGACATTTTTATTAAAATTTATGGAGCCGTCCTGAGAATTTTGTGTAATTTTTCACAATTTCCACAATCGATGCTCAGCCGTAAAGAAATTTCATTCGACCCGGCGACGGCCAAGGACCAAGTTAGGCCTGAAAATGCTAACATTTTGAATTGTTACTTAATTATGTCACCTCCGACTCCTGTCTATTAGTGTTACATACAGTCGGTGTGATAAGACATGGAAGGAAATGTGTCCCATTTACAGTCAGTAGAAACATCAAGTCACAAAGTGGCACGAGTCCGGGCTTGGGGAATCAAAAGTCAGAGAAATTTTCAATTTTTAGGGCAAATTTGGTCAATTGGGGACGTATCGGAAATGTTTTCCGACTAAACCACAAAAATCAGCGCATAGACCTTACGAGATCATCTCCACTGCGTCAAAATTTTTTCGCAATTTTGCGAAAAGGTTTGAAAATTTTTCGCAATCAGCAATTTTTTTTCGCAATTGCGAACGTTTTTGCGAAAAAAAAAACCCAGAGTAATCCAATAATTAAATCGAGTATTGCGCTTAGATTATTCAATTTTCTTATTTACTATTATAATTTATACTCTTTGATTAATTGGATTCAATTATTTATTTAATAATTACTAACAATTTAGCTTAGTTCATACTAATTCGGAAAAGTCCGTAGTTGTCCGTGTCTGCGTCGTGTCCGTGTCAGGAAGGTTGTCCGTGTCCGTCTGCGTAAGCAGCATCATTTCATACTTTTACGGACAGTGATATCCATGTAAAATAATGCCTATACATTTCGCAGCGTACTAAGCATGTGAGCGTAAAAGCTCGGACTACAGACAAAAGTCGAACTGAGCCTTTACGAACACTCACGGACAAATTGTTACGGGCATCCGGACAGGGACAAGTACGAACTAAACCACTCTTACGGACACGGACAGCCCTTACGGACAAGTATGAACCGGGCTTTATAATAGTGCGACTTTAATGACTTTTGGATATTTCTCCACGTTTGGTTTGACATTGAGTTTGTGGTGATTCTTTACCCCCACTTTCCCGTATCGTATTATATTTCCGTTTGCTCATGTATGTGTAGATATTGTGATGCATTGGTGTTTATATTTTTTTCTGGTTTCAGGATCCGCTGACCCGCCGTAAGGGCAAGCTGGAAGAGTCACTGCGTGGTCAGCAGCTGTTCAGGGACATTGAAGACGAGATGACCTGGATCCGCGAAAAGGAACAAATGGCCGCCTCCAACAATCGTGGGCGAGATTTGATCGGGGTGCAGAATTTGATCAAAAAACACCAAGCCCTGATCACCGAAATTGCCAACCATGAGCCACAAGTGCGCAATCTGTACAAGGCTGGAGAGCAAATGATTGGAGAAGGTTAGGATAATACTCTTGGTGCAGTTTAAGGCTGGATAATACCCTTGGAGCAGTCTAAGGTAGGATAATACTCTTGGTGCAGTCTAAGGTAGAATAATACTCTTGGTGCAGTCTAAGGTAGAATAATACTCTAGGTGTAGTCTAAGAAGATTGAGGGGCAGGATAACAACTTGCACAGATATTATGCAACCTGCCGCACTAAATGGACTTATTTTAGTTCGAACTTTAAACTGTGTAGGCTAGGTATAATTAGCGGGTTATATTCAGCTGCCTAATTTACGTGTCCGAACCGTGGCTGTTAGCGAACCAAAAAGATGCTGGAACGTGACTATTTGGTTTCGCAACCCGTATCACTTGATATATCACAATTATTATCGAAATTTTCGGGGCTACCAAATATGTATGCCCTTACCTGATGGTAGACCACTTTCCGAAATGTATGAATGAGTATGAATAACTATTTTTGTGATTAGTTATTAGATTTCTACTAATCAGTTTCGACTTATCCGAGTGTAATCTATCACTACTATTCTTATTGCAGGCCATTTTCTGGGCAAAGAGATCGAGGACAAGATCAAACAGATGTGGGAGCTGTGGGAGAATTTGCGAGCCAAGGCAGAGCGCCGTAAGGACGACCTGGAAGACTCCAAGCTGGCCCACAAGTACCTGGCCGACGCCAATGAGGCCGAGTCGTGGATTCGACAGAAGGAGCCCATTGTCGGCTCCCAGGACTATGGCAAGGACGAGGATTCAGCTGAGGTGCGTGACAGTACTATATCAGAAATAGGGGCTAGGAAACTTGGGGACTGTGGTGTAGTGGTTAGCATTCTCGACGTGGACGCGCGCGGCCATGGATTGATTCCTGGCGACTCCGTTTCTGTTTTTTTTTAATTGAAGTTTTTTTGCTTTCAATTTAGTTTTATAGCTAATGTTATGTTGGGAAAGTTTTGAAGAAAAAACAGCAGCTGTTGATATAAGTAAAAAAGTGGAAGGTACTAAACGCCTATGACGACATTTACAGTACCCAAGTTTTTGATTGTCATGAGAAAACACTGTAGTATCTGAGGCGTTTTTTTGTTCAGTTTTAGCAAGAACGGTGTGTCTGAGTCTTTGGTGTCAGGGGTTTTGTGTTTTTTCATGATATAAAGTTTGTTAAAAAATTAATTGAATTGTGATTTTTTTAATAATTTTAGGCACTGCTGAAGAAGCACATTGCCATAATGTCGGACTGCGAGGCGTTCAGTGGCACCGTGGATCAATTGCATCAACAGGCTGCTCAGTGTAGAGTATGTCTGCTTAATTATGCTACATTGTGCATCACACAAAAAATATTTTGCGTAGCGGTTTTTTTGAAAGTGCTTAGGGACAGAGCAGAACGACAAGGGCGAGTATGAATTTTGAATGGAATTTATTTTGTTTTGGCATACAACTTTTGGACGACGTTTATGTTTTTTTGGACAACTCTGCTCCGATTTTGAGATGGTCTGAAACTGTTGGGTTTAATTGATGATTGAGCTTTTTTCGCAAAAGCAGTGGTGACATTTTATTCAGCTTTTAATAGTATTTTATTATTATTTTATAGAAACTTTTTAGAAGGATTTTGTTTTATTGTTTTTTTCAGCAGCAAGACACGGCAGTGGTGGGTGCGCTGGGTCGTGAGTGTGTGGTGGCCCTGTACGACTACGTGGAAAAGTCGCCACGCGAAGTGTCCATCAAGAAGGGCGATGTGCTCACGCTGTTGAATAGCAACAACAAGGTAGAAGGGGAGTCGGATGGCTGTCTGTGAAATGAAAAGCCTGGGGTTTTTGTGCGCTTGACGAGATTAGGTTGGTTAAATTTTAGCGCAGAGGATTTGCTTTGTTTTCGTGCAAAATAGGCAAACTATTGCAGAGCCAAAGATGCTTGAGCTGATATTTTGTGAAAGCTGTCTAAGGACCGATTCCTAAAATGCATTAAATTTGCTTTGCCTTTATTTCATGACATTGTTTATAAAACTGCAGAATTTTCACGCCATTAGTAAGTATTAATTATAAGTCGCGCAGTAGTCTACCAAATTTGGTAAATCGCCTCAATTTTCTGGATTGTTTATAGCAAAAAAAGTTTTCATAATAATTCGTTTAATACTTGTTAGAAATTGGCGCCTGAATTATTTCTCTTTAGTAGTTTTTCTAAATATATACTTGTGTTTTTTAGGACTGGTGGAAGGTGGAGGTGAATGACCGTCAGGGATTTGTTCCGGCGGCATATGTGAAACGACAAGACGCCGCGCTGACTGCCTCGCAACAAGAGCTGCTGGAGGCCCACAGCATTGCTGCACGACAGAATTCCATTGAGAATCAGTAGGCATTTCAGCGCTACTTAATAATTATTTGTTGTTTTGTTTCCTGAATTTCACGGTACTTTATAGAAAAGTGCTTTAGGCTGGGCATTATTACCTTCAGTTTTTATAGAAGCTGCTGCATTCTAGATTCTACAATATTATGCACGAATTAGTTTGACCGGTTAGTTTATGTGATAAGAATTAAGCGTTAAGCATACTGATTGTGTTTTGACAGAATGTAGGTTACCAGACCCAGACGTCCATAATATTGTCGATTAAACTCCCAGACAAAGTCATTGTTTTTTTTCTAAATTTTTAATTTTTTCATTTTCCTTCACTTGATCGCACTATTCGAGTCAGCTGGCAATTCTAGTACTCTTGCCAATTGTCAGTGTTACATGTGCGATATATCATTATGCAAAGTATACGCCTGGTTTCGTTCAGATGGTGTCAAGCATTGCATTTGTCTCAGTGTAGGCTGGTTTTGTTGTAATGCTTTCCTTGCACTATCTGAGCGGGCATTTGTGTTGTATTTTGTACATTTACGCAATCTGACACGTTGAGTTTTGTTAAGGGGGTAGTGTCGCGAAAGCAGTTTTGCTCATATGTTGCAAAAAGAGATCTTTTTGCCTTGAACTTGTACGTTCACTGAGAAACTAGTCCAATGCTATACTGTGTTAAATAAGTATTGCCAGACAGTAGACTACCAATATCTACCAATATCTTGAACCAATCACCGATTGTAAGCCAGACATTACACAATAAGGACATTATAATTCAACTAATTTAGCCAGATATCAGATTGGCCAGCTTGTGAAGCACACATAACGTGTCGACGCACGGTTTTTTGCCACAAATAAGAAAAATGAAAAATGAAGGTTCGTTTTTCTTTTGATTTTAAAATAAGCGTCTAAATTTTTCACAATTTATCATTATTGCTGTGAGTACTTCACTGTTTACGCACAGTTTCACAGTTCAAACAGGTATTAAAATTAATGCGGATAAGATGCTAGAACTAACAAAATGGGTTGTACGAAACAGTTATTTTTCGTGTGGTAACAAACTACTAAGACAATGTATCGGTATACCAATGGGAACCAATGTTGGACCATTTATAGCTAATTTAGTACTTTTCGCCTATGAATTCAAATACGTCAAACACTTAATTAAAAACAAAGAATGGGGTAAAAGAAAATTACTACAAAATGTATACCGATATATTGACGATATTACTTTACTGAATGACAAAAACCTTTTCGAAGATATTCACAAAGAAATTTACCCAAACTCTTTAACACTAAATAAAGTTAACACATCAGATCAAAATGCTGATGTTCTGGACATGACTATCGAAATTATAAATAATAAATTTTCTTCTAAAGTTTATGACAAACGGGACGCTTTCCAATTCAATACTATTTCTCTGCCGAATCTCTTTGGTAACATTTCAGATAACTGTGGGTGGATACAACACGTACGTCAATGAAATCAAGCGATTTGCATGCCTATCCACCAACCTCGTTGATTTCATTACACGTGTCAAAACACTTATACCAAAGTTGAACAATAAAGGATATAGTAAAAGAAAATTGAAAACTTATACGTTAAAAACTGCTAATAAATTTGAATTACACAAAAAATTTGATCTAATATCCACAAAAGCATTGGTTAACGCTTGTTTTTACTAATTAAATTGACACCTAGATATAGGCGGGAGCGACGAAACCTTTTTAAACTTTTTCACCCTATTTTATTGTTTTTTCTATCCAAAAGATTTTAATCCCTCTAAAGCAAATTATTGGTTGCAGATCCACTGATGAGTCGCCTGCACCAATGATGGTCTGGAGAACCCGCGATGCACCAACTAACTTAGTACCTTAAGATGCACTATACTATACTACTAACACTAACACCTATAAGAGTAGAACATCGTATAATATACTGCATATCTTAGAATGTTACCTATATTTAAACGTAAGAATAATAACCCCCCTTTTTTTAAATAATTATATTTCGTCTACAAAAAATTTTTTATTTTTTATTTTATTTTTTTTTAATTTTTATATATTTTTTTTCATTGGAAATTTTCATTATTAAACTAATAACACTACTCACTTTCTTACCACCATTTACAGGCACTAAAGATATCCTTTTTCTTCTATTACTCCGCAACCACTCAAGCAATTTGCACTAAATTTTGTGTGCATAAACTACAACATATGTCCTTTTAGTCTATGTAAACAAACTAAACAAATAAGTTGATAATTGTGACGAAAAAATCGAATGTGAATAGGTTTTTAAAACGTCATTTTTCCGACTTTGCGACCTCACTCCAAACAGTATACTGCATCAATTTTGATGAAACTTGGCGAAAATACTTGCCTCAACATATATTTTCAAAATATATAAAGAACGATGTCTTATCTTTTTCTAAAAATGTTTTACAGTTACGCAAAATCGACTGCTTTCGCGACACTACCCCCTTAATACGCTTAGTAAAGCTCTAATTCGATAGTAATTAGTTATAGTGATCATTATTTCATTAAAAAAGTTTAGTGCGTCGGGTACGTTAGGGAGGAATATACGTTAAGCAAATAGGCGGTTCACCCGAAGGCCGAAAGGCAAAAAAGTTTGAATAAGTTTCTGGTGAAGAAATAATATCTGCAGGCTGGGTTTTTTTTTCGCTGGCAAATTTTCGCAATTTTGCGAAAAGCGTGAAATTTTTTTCGCAAAATCAAAATTTTTTTTGCAGACTTAGTTCTTAGTTTTGGCCAAAAAGCAACTATTTTGACCCTTTAGGGAGCCGTTTTTGTGTAATTTTTAACAATTTCCACAATCGATGCTCAGCCGTAAAGAAATTTTAGAAGACCCGGCCAATGGCCTAGTTAGGTCTGAAAATGCTAACATTTTGAAATGTTTCTTATTTATGTCACCTCGACCCCTATTATACCTATACCCCTAATATACGTGCAACGTGTCTATTAGTGTTACATGCTGTGGTGTGATGATACATGAAAGCAAATCTGTCCCATTTACAGTCACTAGAAACATCAAGCCACAAAGTTGCACGAGTCCGGGCCTAAGGGATCACAAAAAGTCGGAGAAATTTTCAATTGTTAGGCCAAATTTGGTCAATTGGGGCCGTATCGGAAATGTTTCCGACTAAACTACAAAAATCAGCGCATAGACCTTACGAGTTCACCTCCACTGCGTCAAAATTTTTTCGCAATTTTGCGAAAGGGTTTGAAAATTTTTCGCAATCACCAATTTTTTTTCGCAATTGCGAACGTTTTTGCGAAAAAAAACCCAGTCTGCAGGTGATATTATATTAGCTTTCCATTAACATCTTTGAATCTGCATATTATTATATTTATCACTTTGCTTAGTATAGTTTATATTATTACTGAATATTCCGTAACGACTGTATATATTGCTTCAGATACAAGCACATGATGGTGTTGGCTGAGCAGCGCAGGAAACGACTAGAAGAAGCCTGCAAGGGTTACCAGCTATTGCGAGAGGCCAACGAACTAGCTGACTGGATTAGGTCAAAGGTAAGGGATTAGCATGGGATTAATAGTGAGTATTGAGGAAGCAGATATTTTGGCATTCGGGCTGAATTTGTAGAAAATGGTTTTCTATTCTTTTTTGAAGTTTCTATTTCATTTTGAAAGGCGTCTTACCAGAATGTTCCGACAATGAGTACGGCAGTACACACAACTAGTTGGGATTGGAGACGTATAAGGACTTACCATTCCTTAAAAGGAAAATTTAGTATTTTTCCTAAAAAAAGAACACACCATTATCTTTGTATCACTGACTGTTTTTCTTTTCTATTATTTCAACCAGAATGTTCCGACAGCGATTTCACAGAACTAAAATTGGATTGAAAACGTATAAGGATTTTTCATTCTATTTTCGAGGAAATGTATTTCGTAGAAACTAAAAAAAGAAAAAGTTTTTTTATTTTTTGTTACTCTAATTTTAGGAACAAGTGGCCGCCGCCCAGGAGATTGGCCAAGACTTGGAGGAGGTGGAGGTGTTGCAGAAGAAATTTGACGACTTCCAGGCCGACCTGCGGGCCAACGAGTCCAGGCTGGCGGAGATGAATCAAATTGCCACGGCCCTGTCCACCATGGGACAGACGGAGGCGGCCCTGAAAATAAGACAACAAATGGACGACCTCAACAGACGCTGGGTACAGCTGCAGGAGCTGACCCAACAGCGATCCAATCAACTGGGCTCTGCTCATGAGGTGAGGTGTTGAGTGGTTGTGGTTTTTTCAGAGAATGCGTCGTGGCAATAAAAGCATCTGGAAGCTAGAACACTGATTTAAGTTTGGTTTATACTTGTTAAAATGCGTGTTTGGATCATTTATATATTATTTTCCGCAAGCGATTGCACAAAATCTGTTGCGAGGGTCATGAAATTTTGAATAATTATTATTGTTGGCGTCTAGTAGTTGAAGCTCACATACCCACAATAGGCTCTCAAGAAGTGCTGCTAGTCAGCCAAGAGTCCTTCAGTAGTCAGTCAAACTATTTTGAAAAACTATCACTCTTCGGACGTACGATGTTATGCCTTATGATTTGTTTTGTTTCAGTAAATAAACGAATCGAAAATATAAGACTCGCTTAATTCAGTTTTAATATTATGGTATTGTTAGCAAAGTTTTGATTTCTGATTGATATATTTTCAGGTGCAACGATTTCATCGTGACGTGGACGAGACGAAAGACTGGATTCAGGAAAAGGACGACGCCCTCAACTCGGAAGACTACGGCCGAGACTTGCGGTCGGTGCAGGCGCTGCAGAGGAAACACGAGGGGCTGGAACGGGACTTGGCCGCGCTGGGGGATAAGGTGCGCTTGGATGGATGATCGAATGGGTGTTGGGCTTTGAGGGAAAACTGTGATGAGTCATACTACTGATTTTTGGAGAAAAAAATAGTTATTAGAAATTCGAATTCGAATTATTCCACAAGTTTGAGACACGTTGAGTAGGTTGGCATAGATGTTATTTCTGAAAAATAGGGTGATACATAGGCATGGGTTTAGTCAGCATTTGATTTGGATTTTGTACACGGGGAGGCACTGAAATTCTTTCAATAAAATTATAAAACTACTTTCGTTTTTTCAACAAATTAAGAAAGAGAAAACTGCTTAATTGTCTTCTACAAGGTTTGAAAATTACTTAGTTTCCCTTAATAAAGTTTGAAAACTACTTAATTTCCTTCTACAAAGTTTGAAAACTACTTAACTATTTCTGTTAATGTTTCAGATTCGCCAGCTGGACGATACGGCCAATCGCCTGAAACAGACACATCCCGAGTCGGCCGAGACCATCTACGGACTGCAACGGGAGCTGAACGAGGAATGGACTCGGCTGACGGGCAAGGCCAATCTGCGCAAGGAAAAGCTGCTAGACTCGTACGACTTGCAGCGATTCTTGTCCGACCATCGGTAAGAGACAAAGGGGGATTATAATTATTGGATTAAATGGATTAGAATTTGGGATGAGGTTAAACTTTGGCTTGGAGATAACTTGTGACATTCGAAACCAAAAATGTCATTTGACATATCAATATTATTAATATATACTGCAACTTGAGAGTGCAGCAATAAAGTGTAAATCTGTTAATTGTCAATGTGAAGTGTAAATAAAGTTAATTCAATGCGTTTAATGATTTTGAGTTTGGCTGTATTACCGGTTTTCATTGATTATTAACAGACAAAGTAGGTATTAAAGTAGGCACAAAGACAAAGTAGGCTACCAAATTTACTCGGCAAAAATGCTAAATGAACGTTGAAACTGACTTACATTTTGTAGTATTAGTGCGTTCGTTCATACGACTTAAACTATCTGTGAGCTTTGTAATAATATGGCAGTCGAATGTTATTCTAAAGGGTATTAATAATGTACATAATAATATTATACCCTTTGTAAAAATTATGTCCCAAAAAACTAGATTCAGTGTAATTTTTTTAGAGATTTGATGAACTGGATAGAAACCATGAAAACTCTGGTCTCCAGCGACGAATTGGCCAACGACGTGACTGGAGCCGAAGCCTTGCTAGAACGACACCAGGTACAATATTATTATTATTATGCTTTCCGCTCAGCTAGTCAGTTATTTTTTGTTTCTTTTATCTTTCATTTTTGTTTTTTTACCATCTGTGCTTTTTTTATGGGCTCATAATGGTGTCGGTAATTGTAATTAATGCTACCAGTAATTCTAAATGCACTTATATAAGTAGTGCCTACTATAGTATAGTATTATTGCCTATTTGCCTATGATGACAATATACCCAAGTCTTTGATTGATTTTATGATACTTAAAGCAATGCTTTGTCTGAGGCATGTTCATTTGTTTGTAAATTGACTATTTTGGAGTGAATCTAAAGTCTGAAAATGGCAAGGATCGTAGGTATTTTTTTATGTTTGTCGCTTTCAAACCATTTCGTATCGGTCGTAGAGCTCGTTAGCTGTTATAAAATTAATTAAACTATCTAATTTTACTAAACATGCGTTGGCTTCACTTTCAGGTAGCTATTCATTTAGCTCTGTGTTTATTTATTTTTATGTAGTTTTTTAAATAAAAGTAATTTTAAGGAATATCGTACGGAAATCGACGCTCGCACTCCGGCCTTCCAGGCTCTGGAACAATTTGGCTCGCAGTTGATCCAAATGAACCACTACGCTGCACCCGAAGTGAAGGACAAACTGGACAAAGTGGCCGACGCTCGGGATGAACTGGAAAAGTTTGTTATTTAGTTGAATAGCAGTGATTAAAAGTTTAGTCAAAAAATTTGGTCGTAGCATTTTTTATTATATCCATCGTCCAGTTGTGTTTTTTTACTTTTTGAGTATATAAAAATGTATATAATTTTGCAATATTATTAATTGAGGGTAATCTATTGTGATTTCTAATTGGATATTCAGATTTCAGACTGTCTGAAACTGAATTACATGAGTAGTTGAATGCAATTGGGAGTGGGACTCGGCAGTCGGCTCGGACCAATCTCAATGTAATTCACTAATTCAGACAAAACCTGTCAAATGCAGCCATACATAAATTATACTGAAGCAATCTGCCTTGCATAAAAAAGTGTAATTTTAATTCTTTTGCTTAAGTTCGTGGATGAACGAAAACAACAATGTTTATGTTTTTTATTTGTTTGTTTATTTCAGGGCCTGGGCTGCTCGCCGAACGCGCCTGGATCAGTGCTTGGAACTGCAGCTGTTCTATCGCGACTGTGAACAGGCCGAGAACTGGATGTCCAGTCGCGAGGCATTCTTGTCCCAGGAACACGGGGGCCCGGACAATGTGGACGCCCTGATCAAGAAGCATGAGGACTTTGATAAGTCCATTGGCACACAGGTGTGTGTGTGTGTGTGTGTGTGTGTGTTTTAGTGATGGGGAGTTTTAAGGGGTTGCTTCGGCAGGCCTAGTTGTTCATTTTTCATTTTTGTCCGTGTCTGTGTCCATGAAAATGACAGATGCAACGATAACTTTTTTGCACATTATAGACGTCTGCTGGTGTTCATTTCCGACATACTAAAAAGCACTGTAAGGTTGTGCCGTTGCCTGTGATGACATACTTACCCAAGTCTTTGATTTCAGTCTGAAAATGTAATCCTAGTCTGAGGCGAACGCATAACACTGTTGGTTGTAATAATATTATTGTATGCTTTGAATTATATATATTGCATTTATTACGAAATACTGCTGTATTCATGTAATAGTGTGTCTTTGCTGTCTAATATGGAGTTTGTGTCGTCCTTTTGAACAAACATGTCACCGGGCTTTTTCTCAGACACAACCTGTTAAATTCAGACAATAATAATAATATGACGATCTGATTATAAATTGAGCCTCAGTCCTATTTAAAAAATTTCTGCTCACTGCAGGTTTTTTGTTTGTGTTTCAGCAAGAGAAAATTTCTGCTTTGCAAAGTTTGGCTGATCAGCTGATCAATGCGGATCACTATGACGCGCCGGCCATTGCCGAAAAACGAGATCAAGTTTTGGACCGGTAGATATTTTTTACCACTTTTTTGGATATACTTAACTTGTCGAGAGGTTCTAATAGACATCTTTTTTGAACTAACTTCTGGATGAAAGATGTTTTTTCGCGCCTCTCGGAGAACAACCCTCAGCGTAGTTTATTGCAGGTGCTAACGAGCTTAGCTTGTTTGTAGCATCTCAAAAGGCTGCGTACATGCAGTATAGACTGTGTAGTCAGTGCTGTAGAAGTATCGCACAATTTCAGTTCAAGGTTTTTTTTTGCGGACCACAGTGCGGACATCCGCAATTTTTTTTAATCGTCCGCAATTTTTTTCAGCCGTCCGCAATGTGTCCGCATCCCGAAAATCCTCAAAAGGAAAAATTTTTTCTTGTGGTCCCCCCTTGGTTTATCCCACTCCCAAAAAAAATTTTCCGGCACGCCCCCAATTGACCAAATTTACACTAAAACTTCAAAAAATTTCCTTCGAGGGTTGTATATACCTTCGAATTCATCACAACTATATATCAGGGGCGGTCCCAATTTTTTACGACTGAAATTTTACTTAAGGGTCCAGCTTATACACAAGTACATTATCCTGCATTTGCATGTCTACAAGAGCAGGGTTTTTTTTGGCAAAATACGGGGCAAATGCTCAAGATTTTGAAATTTTGCTCACCAAAATTGAAATTTTGCTCAAATTCTGCTCACCGCTCTGAAGGGACCCTCCTTTGGTTTTTTATGGTCGGCTGGAAAAATTTTCCGATAGGTCTCCAATTGACAAAATTTGGCCTAAAAATTAAAATTTTCTCCAATTTTTTTTCTGGGGGCTCCCGCCCCCAGACCCCTCCAACTCTTCCTTTTTATTAACTTTCATCAACGCCAATACATGTCTACAAGAGTACATTATGCTGCAATTGCTTGTGTCATATACTGTTCGATATGACGTTCCCATCTCTTGTTTTAATTTTCTTGTCTGAAAAAATTCTGTTACGTCTCCAGTTGACCAAATTTGACCTAAAAATTTAAAAAATCTCCATGTTTTTCTGGGGGCTGCCGCCCCCAGACCCCCGCTGATATGAGTTTATTTGATTTAAGGTGGTGGTTACGTTTTCGCAGCTTTTTTCAATGTTCTATTTTGTAGTAATTACTAAATCAATTTACAAGCGGTCTTTTGCATATTATTAATCAACTTATTTTTTACAAAATTTCAATTTTTCAAGAGTCGGTGTTACTCATAGTGTGGACGCCAACTATTTTGCTGAAGCTCATCAGCTCAATTTTATGCATTTTACCCCGTATTTCGTTGTTTCTTCACTGTGGTAAAAAAGGTCGTAAACGTATATACCTCTAGAGGTATAAAAACGCGTATATTTGCTTCTATATAGGCGAAGACAACGCATTTACAGTTTGCACAGAAAAGTAAAATTTTGCACAATTATGCACACAAAATTTTTTGGAAAAAACCCTGGCACAAAGAGAAATCCTGACATAGATGCATGCATTTTACCGACTGTCCGCAGAAAAATTTATCCGTCCGCAAAAAAATTTGGCCGTCCGCAAAATATCCGCACTTCGGATTTTCAAAAAAAAAACCCTGTTTCAGTTTCGGTTTTCTAATGCTCTGAACTTCTGAATTTATCCAAGTTTTATGTATTTTCACAACTGGTAAATTCTTTGAGTAGTTGAATTATTACTGACGCGAAATTTTGGGCCACCCGCTACTTAGATTTTGATGCAGAACACTCTTATAGAAAAATAGAAAAAACTTGAAAAATATCAATGGTTGGTTATGGATTTTCAGCCCATTAAAGCCAATTAACATTATTCAATTATTGTAGAAGATGGCAGAAATGGCAACGATTAGTGAGTACTGAGCGGTGATTAAAATTTCCAGATAAGTCAGGATAACATCGGGTAGTGAAATTATTTTTGCGGTTTTTTTCAGCTGGGCTAAGCTGAAGAACGCCCTGATTGAGAAGCGCTCTCAGTTGGGCGAATCGCAAACCCTGCAACAATTTTCACGCGATGCCGAAGAGATCGAGAATTGGATTGTGGAAAAACTGCAAGTGGCCTCTGAAGAATCCTACAAGGATCCCACTAACATACAGGTTTGTAGTACAACAGAAATATTCATTGGCTTGGCTGGGGAAGTAGTTAACTTGACCCCCTCTTTTTCTTTAGGCCTTAATAATTGGATCAGAGCAGAACATTTCATTTAGTCTGAGTTCGGAGTTAAACTTCTGTGAATTAAAGCCAATAGATATGATGATGATGGGTTTTGTATTAACGCTTGTGCTGGATTATGTCATTGAGATCATGCAATTTCAAAGTGATTACCCTCTAAAGCTGATTGTAATGAATATTGTGGTCGTTTGGTCATTGTAGTTTTCTGTCTCTGAGATTTTTTCAAAGCTCTTTATTTTCAGGACAGGTGTAAACAAAATACTATTCTCAATACTACACTGACCCAAAATTACCTCGTCATTTCACTAGCGTCTAGCAGTTTATAGATTTGGCCGAAAAACGGGTGAAAAAGTAAAACTTCGGTTCCGGAACTACCCCCTTAATTCAGTCACTTTTTAGCACAAAGCAAAAAATAGCTAAAATCCAAATTTTGCAATAATTTACCCATTCCGCAGTTCGAGTCCCCGAAACGCCGGGACAAGATTCCCCCCCCTAATGAAATTTTTGGAATGTCCGGGACAAGCCCCCACCGCGACCGAGACGGCGAGACCCCATGTATATTATGTATGTATGTGCTAATGTATATAAATGTGTTCTCTAGAATTTCTGGCCCTTTATATCCAAACTGGTCCACCGCAGCATTCGTTTGCAAATCCGTGGATTGTCTCAGATTAAAACGGACGTTGGCAAGGCCAGGGTAATTTTGACGATTTGTCTTCGTCCACTGTTTTATGATATTAAAGAGAACAGGAGTTTTAGCTTGTACGAGCGTCTGGCTTCTTTTGCTAAAACTTTCTGTCCATCACTGTTTGCTGTTCAGTAGTATTTAGTTTTTAGTAGTATTATTTTATAAATAATTGTATATATTTATTTCCGTTACGTGTACTTTGAATGCCAAGCTGTGATATTTGTAGACCCCGATAATTGTCGTATTTCTTGTTTGTCAAGTATATAAATATCTAGTCAAGTAGAATGTTAGTTGCACGAAGTTATTTCGTCATTGGAGTTTGGAGTATACTTTGTGCCATTGCCTAAGTAGTGTTTACGAAATTTAAGGCTGCGCTTTCTGAGTCTTTGCAGAGCGAACTGTGTGCATTAAAATGTGACTCTCATCACAATATTGTGTTTGTTGTTTCAGTGCTGTCTGCGAATGTGCCTTAATCAAGGTGATCTAGAAAGCTACATTGATGTGTTGCTGCGAGAAAGCTCAGCTGTCAAGTAAGAAGTCTCTTGTCCCTTGTCACGCTTTCATTTCGGACTAATAACAGTCCCAGACGTGCACATACCGCGGGTTTTTGGGGGCCGTAGTGTGATAGCCCAAAAGTAGATTTTCGCTCTTTAATACACCGTTGCCTCAAATCGTGATTAGTCTCCGGTATTCTATAATATTTTGATAGACGCCGCCGCTTCAGATTTTAACCACTGCAGGTTTTCCCCTTGCAGTGTTTTTATTTCTCTCTCAGCCTCTTTTCATAAATTATATTAGCTGGATCAGAATAACTAGCTTAACTTCAGTAACTCAACATATTATTGAGAGGTTTTTCTATGTAGAACGACTAAGCAGTATCGTGTGCTTTTGTTTTTGCATTTGCAAAATTTTTCAAATACGAGTTCATCTTATGTTGAGTTATATAGTCAATCCAGGGTTTTTTTTTTCAAAATCGGATTTCATCATTCTGGCGTCATTTTTAAATTCATGTCGTCATTTTTATTTTTCGTTCGTCAAAATTAAATTATGGCTTTACAGTACCGTTGCGCTGCAGCAATATTGCTAGTTACATTATCTTACATTTTTATGAAAATTAAGCGGTTTTTTACCTAATTTTGGCCAAAATTTGTTCGAATCTATGTTTTTTGGCCAAGAAAAGATGTAAATTACTAAATTGCAATTTTTTTGGACAGAGGGGTCAAAATTAAGTAGACCGATGGGGTGGTGGGGGGCTTGCCCCGGATTTTTTAAATTTTAGGGGGTCTTGTCCGACATATTGGGGACTTGAACTCATAACGGCCTAAAAATGGGAATTTTTCAAAATTTGTATATACATTTTTAGCTTTTTTATCATTTTTAAAGCAATCAGGGGCAAATTTTGAGTTTTCTGGCACCTTTTTTAACTATGAGGAAGGTTTGCTTGTCCCGGAATCCCAAGTCTAGGGGAAGCTTGACCCCCAGACCCCGTTGTACGTCTATGTATGTGCCGAAGATTTCGGTCAAATAAAGTAGAAAGAATTCGGAGAGGGCATGACCTTTAGATTTTTTGTAACAATAAAGAGACAGGTAGGAAAGGTAGCATAGGAAATTTTTTAATTTTGGACATAATTTGGTGAATTGGAGTTACAAAAAAAATTTTCTTCCTTATTTATTTCTTATCGGTATTTATCTTTTATCTACCGAGTACCATTTAGCGAATTGGCTAAAACGACCAAAAAAGTTTTAGCAGACTCTCAAAAATTTTCGCCAATGCTAACGTTTTGGCCCAGCAAAACCGCAGAATTTAACACAATAATTTGCAGATAACAAAGCATATTGTGCGAACATCATACTATTTTTGGCCGACCGAAAACATCAGAGCTAACATTTTTGAGCTCATAATACCCAAAACATTAAGCCACAATAATGCAGGGGTCTAAAAGCGACAACCCTCAAAAACAAAAATGGAGAATTTTTCACTTTTTAGGCCAAACTTGGTCAAATGAAGACGTATCAGAAATTTTTTCGAGCCGAGAAATTAATTATATAAATACAAATCCCGTCAGAAGCAGAACGTCACATCAGATAGTGCACTTTTTGACACGGTTCCTAGGTATATAAATGTACTCGTGTACCCACGCCGAGGCTTTGACGAAAGTGAATAACGAAGACGAGTAAGCCACTAAGTTGCAGGGGTCTGGGGGCGGCAGCCCCCAGAAAAAAATGGAGATTTTTTCAATTTTTAGGCCGAATTTGGTCAAATCAGCGTCAATATTTGCTCAAAACCTTTCGTCAAAGCTTCGTCATTTTTATTTTCTGAACGTCATTTTTAAATTTCATTTCTGCAAATGACGCCATTTTTGACTAAAAAAAAAACCCTGAGTCAATCCTTTCCACTTTATATTAGTTTATTTATGAAAAATCCCTACTAATCCTGGTAACTTTTTTTTAATTACTCGGCAAACAAAATCAACCTTGTCCTTTTCCTTGTCGCTGTGTTATCCCACCTTTTCTACGCAATTATTTCAAGAAAACCGGGAGGTTTCTATTCATGAGCAATGTTGGAGCAAGCAATCGTACGTATATACAAGATTTTTCCCAGCGCTGACCAAAATTTATTCTAGTTCTTTCCTTGTGTCCTCTAGGATAACTATGAGCCGGGCTTTGGGTTAAATAGTAACTGCGCACCCCTTCTTCACCAGAGTTTTGTACCTGGTCTCGTATAGTCTCTACCCCTAGTGGCCTAGTGACAACTTGGTACGTTCCGTATGAAAAAATTGCCTAAAGTCTGACCAAAAATTGTTCTACATTGAGATAAAGCATACCATATTATTGTGATTTCATTAAGGTGGTAGTAACGATTTCGACGATATAACTTTGAAGCACTTTTTTGTCGCAATTTTGAAACTCACAGCAAAACCGCAATAATTTTTGTAAACTAGACTAAAATTGTGATGTTGGTTTTTTTTTATTTGTCAAAATTCTTAGTTTGAGGCTAGCTACTAAATTGGCTTACTTAACAGTAAGCCAACGTGGTAGCTAGTCTTATCTTGTACATTTTGAACTGAATAAAATATTATTTGTGTATATTTTGATCTAGTTTCATAAAATTATGGTTACTTTTAGACTAGTTTACTATTCGCTTCGAAAAAAAGATTTCTCTAATTTCTAATGTAAGAAATCGTCGAAATCGTTACTACCACCTTAAGAAAAGAACAAATTTCAGCCATCAAGAGTACAGTATATACAGCTATAATCACGACCTTTTTTTCCCCTGTGTTCAACATTAATTTTTGGTTAGACTTGAGTTATTTGGCACAGTTCGTTGAGAAATTTCTAAACTTATTGCGGCCCGAGATATTTTTAATCAGTGTGTTTGATTTGTCAAGAACATTGGCTCTGAGCCAGACTGCATAAAACCGTCATATTTTTGATAAGCTAAGGCTGTATAGTCTGTTAAATGAGTGGTTAATCTGTTTTATGACCTACCGGTTTGGCAGTTTGGCACCTAAAACGAATTAAATACTCTGGCACATGTGTTGCTTGTGATTACAGTGCATTCTTCTGCATGACTGGTTGATGTGTTTTTACTGACGATTTTGTGTTTTTTTTTATTTAGACGCTATTATCACCGATACGCCTATTTACGGGATACCGAACAGTTGGATATATTGAGGAATTATATGAAAGGTTTGTTTTTTGCATTTCATCAATATTTTTTTGGTACTGTGTGCGAGTTGTTCACAAGTATATAACTGTGAAACTGAATGCCATACGGCCAACTTCGTTTAAGCTAGTGTAGTGCGTTAGATAGGATAATATGTCATGATGTTTCCATTATTTTGTCGGATGGCTTCTATAATTAGCTCTGTATGTTGAGCATTAGCCTATATACATGTTGGGGGAGACCCACAATTTTGGCTCCAGGGAAGGGAAAGGGGGTCCCAGCAGGGGTAAAAGAGGGAGGGCTGGTCCCGGGTTTTCGACTAAAATCTCTGGTCATCTCTGGTAGCTTTTTAAACAAGTATTTTTTCACTCAGCACGTAAAAAATGCGCATTTTTTACTTCTACATCGCTACTTTCTAGGCATAAGAAGTGAAAATGTGAAGGAAGGGGGTCAAAATTTAATCGGCTTATTGGCTTGCAGGGGTCAGGAGTACCCAAAGTTTTTCGCCTATTGCTGTAGCATAATGTATGAGCTTAGTTACAGTTTAGTTTAGTTATGTTTAGTATATAAGTGTATATATATATATATATATATATATATATATATATATATATATATATATTATTAGCAGTTTAGCATAGATAGTCTTAAGATGAGGCGTGTAACAATCTGTGTGACAATTTTTTGGGACATCTGAATCAATGTGCAATATCTTTGTTCGCTCTGCATTCTGCAATTAGTGTACGTACACGCGTATGGTATAATATGTAATTTGAATTACTGGCGGAGAACTGTGTTTTTGAGGTTTATCTTCAAATTGACGCCAAGTTTTCAATGTTTGTTACAATGGTCAATGGCATATAACCTGATGCCTCAAGTTTATAGAAAAGTTAACTGGTTTTCAGTTTAAGCTAAAAAATTTGCTATTTCATGATTTATACTGACTTGTTTGTCTGTTTTCTGGCAAATTCAGTCTAGTGAAGGCATTTTGAGGGAGGTTTTGTGGCAGAAAAAAGACCCGCAATATTGCGGGGCAGTTACTAAAATTGTCACTTGTTCGGGAATTTTTAGGTGGTAGCAAATTGGTTGAGCCAGTGATCTCTGAAATTATTATCTACTGTGTTTTTTTTCATAAGAGTGTAAGCATGTAGCGGTAACTGAACTCAATCATTTATTCATATACTAAAGATAGACTAATATGTATATACACAGGTTTACGATTAAGGACTAGGTCAGCAAAATGCTTCACTGGATAATTTAAAAGAGATTATTAGTAAGATAAACACGGATACACGGATTTTGCAACAAGCATGATTTACGTTTTAGCACGCTTGTGTGTTTTCGTGTTGTATAATAGAAAGTATATAAATTCAAACATTGCGTCTGTTTAGGGTTGGAGCGGGTCAAAAATTAGTAAACTCAGGGGTGGGGGGTCCCACCAAGTGGGGGAGAGGTATATACATATATACACTAAAAATGTTTGTTCTGTTAGGTGTATATATATTATATGCTAGCAAACTTGCGATTGCGTTTTGAGCTGTTACTTTTGTATTTTCACAGTGTACCTTTGAAATGAAAAGAAAACTGCGCATTGATGTATATTTTTGTTCTTTGTGTTTGTTTGCATAATCTCTGTGTAGTAGTACTATTATGTGTAATGTTGATAAAGACCAACACCCAAGTTTTTACGAAGCTTTCGTGTTTACATTCTAAATATGTCCTTTTGTAGTAACACAAATAGAACATTGTCAAAGTGTGGTTGTTGTAGATAAAAGACTGTCTAGGTTTAGCTCATCGTGTGACGTGCGCATGGTTTTTTGGAAGTTGAAGCCAAAAACTTGTTCCTTTATGCACGGCAGTATATTAATATGTTCTGATTAAAGGACGTCTTTTTACAGTAAAAAATCATGGATCCTAGATTTTGTTGTCATTTTTTTATTATGACTCGGCGCAGTTTTTTGGTTTTTGTAATAAACTTTTAAGCTGACAACTTTTATTCTTATGGTATGGTCTTCATTCATACAATATATACATCTGCCGGGTGCAGCTAAAAAGTTTTGGGACATTGGACATTCGTCTTGTTAGAGTGCTGGGCGATTTGGCAAACAAATGACTATTTGGGGTTTGGGGGTATGAAACCAGACCGGAGGGGGGTCCGTAGGGTGGTGGGATCCATACATGTAAAATCGATGGGCCGGGAGGAGGGTCCTCAAAATTCGGGCAAAATTAGTGAAAATGGCACGTTTTTGGGGAAAGGTTTTCTTCAAAAAATTTTGTGTGCATAATGTGCAAAATTTTTAATTTTTGCGTGCAAAATTTTAAAAAAAGTCTTCATTTGCGCAGGGTTTTGCACAAAAAACCCTGTTTTGAGGAAATTTTACAAAATTTCGCAAAATTTAGGGTATTTTTGGTGGATATGGGCCCTGAGTTGAATAGTCCCCAAAATTTGGCCGGAGAGGCCCCCCCAAAATTTTGACCCCGTTACATGTATGGTGGGATCATTCGGGGGGCGATGATCAGTGTTTTTTTTGGCCAAACTGGTGGCCATGGCCACTAAATTTATGGATTGGCCACTGAAAATTTTGGGCTGGTGGCCAGTAGTGATCGAACGGGATCCCGAATCCCGAATCCCGAGGGTAAAATCCCGATCCGATCCCGATCCCGAAAGCAAATCCCGATCCCGATCCCGATCCCGAACGCAAATCCCGATCCCGATCCCGAACTCAAATCCCGAAATTTTCAGGATTTTGCAAAAGTTTTTGCACGTCCCAGATTTTCAAATTTCGTGTAAATTTTCTAAAAAATTTCTCTGGGGGCTCCGCCCCCAGACCCCCACAACTATATGACATGATAACTTTGTGACAGTAACAGTTGTTGTTCATCACTCATCTTGTTTATTGTGTGTTCAAGTTCTCATGTGGCCCACACAGGGGTGGACGCGGATCAAAATTTTCGATGCGCGACCCAACCCAACCCGCTGCTCAGCACTCGTGGGGAACCCGCAATCCAAACCAATCCAACCCACGCTGTAAAAGCCTACCCACTACCCTCTTTGACCCACCATTCCATAAAACCTATATACCTGTTAATTACTTTTAGTGTCTACATGTGTACATAGTGCACATCTGTACATTATTCACATTGCGACTTTAAACGAACTTTGCACTATTTCGCATTACTGTAATTTCTCTAAAATTGGAGTCCGACATCGTAAATTTTTCGGGTTTTTGGGGTCGGGAAAAATTTAGCGACCCGCGCAGGTTAAAGTGGGAACCCAAGGGTCGACCCACGGCTCAAATTTTCCGACCGAATTTCCGATACGTCTCCATTTGCCCAAATTCAGTCTAAAAATAAAAAATTTCCACATTGGATTTTTAGGGAGGCTGCTGATCCCATGCTGATGCAAATTTTTTTTGGCCATGTGCGTCCCGTGACGCACTTTTTTTCGGCTGACGCGGAACCATGTCATTGCTGATTTGGCGAAAAAGTGGTCGCGAAAATCTTTAAAAATTTTCCAAAATTGCGTCAAAACAAGCAAATTTATAAAATTTTCTCATGTGTGTAACGTTTAAAGCTTGATCTATATACAGCTACAACTGGTTTCTATGACAGTTTACAACCTATTATGATTAGTTACGATTAAGATTATGATTAGAAAAAATCGTGTCGAAGCATGCCCACACCCAGCAAGTTTCTTAAAAGCATCAATTAATGCCAATATAAGACGATCGCCGCGCTAGCATCAAAGTTTGGAATATGAGAATTCTATTATATACATTATATATCTGCTGAAATTAGATGCGTGTTTACAGTGTTAATAGTTCAGTTCCTGCCAACTTAATTTGGCGTAATGATGCCATCTCCAGGGGAACTGACATAAACCCCAAAACACCAGATACTTGGCTTCTGGGGGCTGCCGCCCCCAGACCCCTGCAACCACAGCAGTTTCCGTTTTGTACTTTTTCAAGCAAAACTGCATCCTCCTAGTCTTTATCAACCTGCTAAAATTCAAAACTCTGTCTGCTTAGCTTCTCAGCAAAATACCGACATTGACATGATCAGCAAAATACCGACATTGACGTGATATTTACGAGTCCCTATTTGATACCGGCACTGTGAAGCGTATCGAATATAACGTATAAATTTGTAGATGCTGAGACACCACGGCCAGGTCCATAGTTATTTAATGTCCCAGACTCTCAGCCCTAGAATTTATAAGTTAAACTCAGCTTTCGCAAACTGTTAAAGGCAAGAGCTTACCCAGGGAAGAGTGGATGGGTGGAATTCCCCCCCCCCCCCATTGAAATTTTTCCCAGTATATTTTTAAACAAGGGTCCTCCCTTTTGCTTTTATTGCCTGGTCGGTCGAAATAATTTTCCGATACGTTTCCAATTGATCAAATTTAGCCTAAAAATTAAAAAAACTTTCCAGTTGTTTTCTGGGGGCTGCCGCCCACAGACCCCTGCAACTGCAAAATCGTAATCGAGCACTGCCAGTGCCATAATAAAGTGATTTTAACCTAAAACACAAACTTAAATAGCATTATAACCGCTCTGCGCACTTTTTTTCAAAATGACGCAGAAAAAATTGGGCATGTGCGTCAGACGACGCAAAATTTTTGACGAAAAAAAACACTAGCTGACACTGAAGAAAGTGATAACCGACTTGGCCGAAAAAGGCCGAAAATCCAATTACCTAATACCTGACTTTTGGGGGCTGCCGCTCTTAAACTCCAGCAATGCTTACAAATCAATATTTCACCTTGTCTCGGACATTTCACGTTATGCATCGATACTACCAAAAGTACATAACAGCTTCTCACTCTATATAGAAGAAGAATGAGACACTCTCCAGCCTGCCTGTGTTCTAGCACAGGCAGATGCGCTGGTCGTTTTCAGACTACATGTTGACATTCTATGCAACATGTGACTGGCCAATCAGCGCGTAGATTCCCTGCGTAACACACTTTAGTACATAATCGCTGATGCGCTGATAAGCATTAAGATAGAGATAAAAGCTTAATAACTCATTATTTATTCATAGTCTGCTGGCAAAAGCATTAAAAAAGGTTTGCAAATACCTCTAGGGATATTTTGGCAAACTTTCAGCGAAATTGATAGAGAAACTTTTGAGATATAAACTTTTCTGAATTTCTTCAAAGTTTCTCACTCAATTTCGCTGAAAGTTTGCCAAAATATCCCCAAAGGTGTTTGCAAACCTTTTTTAATGTTTTTACAAGCAGACTATGAATAAATAATGAGTTATTACCCTTTATCCCTATCCCGTTTTATGATTGGAGCACGTGCACAGGCGTCTGCCAATCAGAGAATAGAAGCTCGCTTCTGATTGGCCAGTCACATGTTGCATAGAATGTCAACATGTAGCCTGAAAACGACCAGCGCATCTGCCTGTGCTAGAACACAGGTAGGCTGGAGAGTGTCTCACTCTTCTTCTATATAGAGTGAAACGCTATTATGTACTCTTGATACTGCCTTACCATACTCAGTATTCTGGTGTAAGGGTATCTGTTTCCAATATTTGTGTGCTTCGCCCACGTAAAAAAATGTACTATTCGACTTCAAAATTGTTGCGATTTCACTATAAAAAAATTAGTACCTACTCGTTCTACTCGTGCATTTAACAAAGCGGCTCAGCAAAACACTTTATGTATCCTAGTCATTTTGACTTATCTGCCGGTGTCATTCCAACAGTTACAGAACTACTGGGACTGGTTTTTAAGGAACAATCCACATTAGGCACATACATATCTTCCTCCCACATCATGTGTGTATCTAACGGGAAAACCAACCCGTTATAGACTGCTGAGTTGGCAAGAACCCCACGTGACAGTCTCCTGCTCAAGAAATTTTACTGGGATCCGGGCGGCGACGTAGGATGCAACCCACGAACCTGTAATCTAATAGTCACTTTGCAGCGGGTACATTAGCTTGAAAATAATGTCAAAATGGAGAAATTTAAAAATCATGGATTTATACCAAAATTTTTTTGACCCGAACTAACCCGCACAACCCGCGGGTTGGAACATTTCAACCCGACCCGACCCGCACCAACCCGACCCGATTGCGAAGTCTAGTTTAGCTAGCAATTTATTAGATTTATGATAGATTAAGATACACTAACGTTGTATTTCTCTGTGTAGCTTAGCTTTGAGTTTTTTCTAACACCTACAAACATTTTCTTTTGTTGTGCAGTGGTTTTTCTCTGATTACATAATGGATAGGTATTACAATTGCTAGTAAAGTGTAACAAGGCGTCGCTACTTGTTTTATTAGTGGTGAAATATACGGTAGTTAGCTGTTATTTACATGATTTTTGTCATTTTTTCGCACCCGTTGTCGACTATTCATGCTAAGCAATTAACAACAGACAATTTGGCTCACATAAACCGCGTGCCCAAGAGGTGGCTAGCCTAGGCTTGGCACGATATCTGTGTTGATATTTATGCAGTTGGCAGGCTTATCCAGTGTTCACAGACAAACCAACTGTTTTCACGTGAATTTGAAATGAACCGCTTTTTTGGTTATTTTCTATGTAAATTTATGATCGCTTTTGTAATTATGATGCGTGGTTATCATTTTTTGGCGTTGGTTAGTCATAGATGGGTCTCCTTCCATATTGTTATTTTTTTATCGCATATAGATACAGTACAATCATACATGTAACGGGGTCAATTTTTTTTGGGGTGGGGAGCGGGGCGGGGCTATCCGGTCAACTTTTATGGAACCTCCCCCCTGATCGATCAAAAATATTTGGCAAAGTTTTGTAAATTTTTTCAAAAAAGTGCAATTTTTAGAAAATTTTGCCTAATTTTTTGGTAACTCCCCGCGGCTCCTCGATTTTGGCGGGGGCTGACTCCATCCCCCATGGGTACGATGTACTTTGGTATTTTGTTTTTGTGTTAGTTCCAGTTGTCGGCGTATGAGATCTGATGTTTTAGGACATATTATTAATCTTTGTGAATCATATAAAACTTAAAATTATATAGTTTGTGGCCATATGCCGTAGAAATGAAGGGTATTTTCAGTTATTCGCCACAGCTCAGAATTTGAGAATTTGAAATTCATTGAACCGACTTTCAGAATTTTGGTGCATACCTCCCTGACTTGACCATATTCTAAAATTTTCTTTAGATAAGAAATTTTATATATTATTTCAATTTGTATTTTTAAGTCCTGGAAAAGACGCCTAATACCGGAAATTAGTAAGTATTGCCATTTTTCATTCCCCAAATTATTAATTCAATTTGCTATCCAGTTCTATTAATATACTTTTTATTGATTGAGTTATCTATTTTGTGTATAAATATGGATTTATGACAAATTCTCTTGTTTGTTGCAGCTCTGGCTCAAGTGAAACTGAAACTTCCTACAAATAGTAGCATTTTGAATTCCTGGACTCCAACACCGCTGCAATTGGCTGGACTCATTAAGCCTACCAACACTAAAGCTCACTGTCAGACTGGTAAGTTCCACTAAAATAATTCTTTATTTTAAATCAGTAATTATCGACTGAATCTAAATTTTACTTAAAAGACAGCTAAACATATTTCGGCGCAAAACAGTAAATGGTATATAAGTGTACTTTTCAGAAAACCTTATTACTAGCATACGCTTATGAGTTTCAGAAATTTGAATTTAACTGTAATTTTAGCGAAGCACATTGAACTTTGACAATAAAGCCTGGTTCACACTTTTGTCCTTGAGAATACTCCGCCATGAACAAGCACGATTTTGACCAACTGCTGTGTAGAATTGACAGAGATTGACTTTGGCTGAGAATTTGCTTACAAAGTCGATTTGACCTCAACTGTTCTCATGCAAAAATGTGCCGTAGTGTTGTATTGGAAGTTTTTTCTGGAATTTCTCTGGCACAAGACAAAACAATAGGGATAAAATGCAGTTATATAACTAGGTCTTTTTCTGTGATATATTTTTTATTTTATTATTTTTTATTTCTTTGTTTTCATTTTAGATCCCGCCGCCGTCATGCCGACCATGGAAGATCCCTCGCTGATCCGTGAAGTGGATGAAGTGGCCGAAGACATTCTGCTGGGCACGTCGGCCTTGGAATTCGACGGCTATGAGGATCAATATTTGGGCGCCTCCAAGGCTCGTTCTGTGTCCAAATTGGTCGGCGGCTCTCCCCCTGAATCGACGGGGGGCAGTCAGACCGATCAGACGGAGTCCTCTGTCTATCCCTACTCCGATACCGAGTCGTTTGTCAGCGAAATTTCGCATCGGTCACTGGTGGATGCGCAATTTCACAGCCTGATGCGTAGCATGGACGATAGCGCTGGTAGTCTGGACAGAGAGTTTCTGATGGACTCTGGGATTCCGTCTGAACAGCAGTCTACGCCCAACACCAATGGTCACTTTCCCTTAGGCTCGGCTGACAGTCACCAGATATTGGCAAATCCTAACGAGCAGATTAGAGTGAAACACAGAGCGCCGACGAAAAAGGCAGCGGTCAAAAATCATCGATCTACGCCCAAAGCAATGGCTGGACCGAGATTTAACCAGTCGCTGAGAAGCGAGAATGCAACGCTTCTGGGCGTTTCCCCAATGACGGCCACGACAGGATTAATTCTGAGTGAAGGGGTGATTCTAGAGTCTTCGGCTGCCGTAGCGAACAATAATAATAATATTATGACTACTTCGGACTCTAGTGCCAATTATTCCACCGCCGGCGAAAGGGATTTGGCCGTGAGCAAAAGTTCACTTATGAATGGACAGAGTAAATCTGATAGAGACTTGTATGCCAAATCCACTACTACTACCATTACTACGAATTCATTCATAAAATATAATGATGCAAAAGCTGTGCCTACCGTTTCAGTAACTGTTGAAGCTGATTCAACAGAAACTTCCAAAGATGGTCCGGCGAATGGAAATTTGAACGGACAAACTTGTGGTGAAAAAAGCGTCACTGAATCCATGGAAGAAGATCTGACTTTGAAAATTGCTCAACCTGAACAACAGACGACAAAATCTGACTCGGTTTTGGAAAGTATTTCGGAAAATGGTGAAAAATTTGATGACAAGCCAAGGCCGGAAGAAAATTCTTGCGACGGGGATCTTTTAGAAGAAAATGTTCTCTATCAGTCGTCACAAGAAAATGATAAGAAATCGACTGATAGCAATGAATCGGGAAAAATCGAGGAAGCATCGCCGAAACTTTCCAGTCGAGAAAATGCAACGAAAAGTCCTGAAGTCCCGATTGGAGCTGGCAAAAGCAGCCCTTCGGCACTTCGGACCACGACTGAAAGTAGCGAAGGCGAGAGCTCGTCTTTGGGACAATATGGCTCCATTGATGAATACAGCCTTAGTCCGGGAAATTCGCTGCTCAAACGGTCCGGGTGGAGTTCTGGATTTATTAGTAATCCGCCTGGTAAGAGAAATTGATCGGTTTAGTTTAATTGTTGCATATAATTGACGGTACTTAGACACTAGCTAATCAAAGCGAGACTACTATATTATACATGAATACTTATACTACTACTTGTTTTCAGTCTCATATAGCTCAAATCTCTTGTGAACAGCAGTATTGTTTTGTTCGACGGTCTGTCTGTTAAGTTGTATAATGTCTGTACACTGTGCAAAGGACTACTACTAAAGAGGCACAGAGCTCTACATTGCGAAATGCTCTCATTTCACGATAGCTCAGAGAACTATATATTCAGTAAATATAATAGTTGAAACTTTGAAGAGTAGTAAATTAACCAAATATTTAATCATAGCTTCAATAATTATTACGTTTACTTCAGAAGAGAACTTTGAAAGTCTTCTGAAGGATGTGCTGACCAGCCAACCCCTCAGCTGCAGTCCGTTGCGAGCGGTCGAGATGCCCGCAGACAAAACGCCACTCCACACGGCCACAACTGTTCCTGAAATAGGACAGGTTGGTCACTCGGAGTGTATATGCTCGGGTTGTGAAACGTTTTTAGCCAATGCTAGTGTCCACGCTGGTTATTTGTGCAAAGGCTGAGTAGTATCTCACTCTTCTGTTAGGCAATATTGTCATTATAAATTGTACTTGGAGGATGCAGGCTAATCTGCGCTGGAGTATGCAAGGGTAGTCTGGATCTGTGTAATAATACTATGATATATGTGTATTAATCGTGTAATTTCAGTTGCATTTTAGTGGTAGTGGTGTATAAAACCATTTAATTTTAATTTTAATCAATCTGAATTTATTTTTCGTAAGGTATTATTTAGAGGATTTAGGTCGTAACTAAAAGGCAGTGACTCTACTGTATTAATGATTGACTGAGTGTAATAATATTTTGTCTACTTTAGGCAACGAATGAAGAAGAGTGCTCAGCAGCGGAACAAGAAAATTCACCGGCGTCCGCTTCCTACGTTATGGTCGGAGATTCAAGCTCTCCTTCTGTGAGTATTTATTAGTGATCGAACGGGATTGAAGTTCGGGATCGGGATCGGGATCGGGATTTGTGTTCGGGATCGGGATCGGGATCGGGATTTGTGTTCGGGATTGGGATCGGGATCGGGATTTGCGTTCGGGATCGGGATCGGGACCGGATCGGGATTTTACCCTCGGGATTCGGGATTCGGGATCGGGATTCGGGATTTTTGGTTGAGATTTTAGAAAAATTTTTCGAAGTCGAATAGTACACTTTTTTACGTGGGGGAAGCACAAAAATATTGGAAACAGATACCCTTACACCAGAATACTGAGTATGGTAAGGTAGTATCGATGCATAACGTGAAATGTATATACGAGACAAGGCGAAACATTGATTAGTAAGCATTGCTGGGGTTTGAGGGCGGCAGCTCCCAGAAGTCAGGTATATAGTAATTTGATTTTCGGCCAAGTCAGGTATCACTTGCTTCAGTCTCAGGCGAAAAAAGTGTGGATTACGAACCAGAAATTTACAAAAAATATTGTATTTGCTGCAATAATTGCAAGTGCTGCGTTAAACTTTTACGAAAGATAAAAGCAAGGGTGCATGCAGGGGCCGGGGTGTAGCCAGGATTTTGAGGAGGGGGGTTGCACCTTGTCTACTTTTTTGCTCACTTTTTACATTCACTATTCCGGGGTCTTAGGGGTGTCAGCCACCAAAATTCATTTTTTGCATAACAAAAAGCAGTTTTGGTCATTTAAATTAAATAAACTCAGTGTAGTGGGGGTCTGGGTGCGGTAGCCCCCAGTAAAACACAGAGTTTTTCAATTTTCAGGCCGAATTCGGTCAGCTGGAGACGTATATATCAGAAATTTTTTTAGACAGCAAACTTAAAACAAAAGATGGGAACGTCACATCAGACACTGTATTACACAAGTAAAAGCAGCATATGTACTCTTGTAGTCGTTCATAGGCTTTGAGGAAAGATAATAACAAGGAATAGTAAGCCACAGAGTTGTATGGGTCTGGAGGCAGCACCCCCAGGAAAAGATTTCGTGAAATTTTTCAAATTTTTGCCAAATTTGGTCAATTCGAGACGTATCAGACATTTTTTTCGGCCGGGCGTAAAAACCATAGGGTGGACCCTTGTTGATAATTTCTTCAGGTTCTACTAAAAGGAAGGGTTCGCGACCCTTCCGACTCCACGCCTGGCTACGCCCTTGCATGCATGTATGAGAGGGGGATGGAGGGGACCCACAAAATCGAGGGTTAAGAGGGGGGAGGGGCCCGAAAATTTAGGCAAAATTTAGTAAAAATCGGCAATTTTGCGCAAATGTGACCGAATTTTGAAGAATTTGGAGTACTTTTGGTCAATCTCTCAGGGGGAGAGTCTCCAAAGTTTGGCCGGAAAGGCCTCCTCCCCCCCCCCCAAAAAAAATTGACCTCGTTACATGTATGAAAGCAAGCGACATTTAGTCACAAATTTGCATCAGCATGGAATCAGCAGCCTCCCTAAAAAACCAATATGGAAATTTTTTATTTTTAGACCGAATTTGGGCAAATTAAGAGATATCGGTGATTTTTTCGGGCGGATCATAAGAGGAGGGACCCTTATGTAACATTTCAGTAGCAAAAATTCCATTTACGTGGGGGGCATTTATCTATACATATATTATACTCTTCTGGCTACTCTAGATGCTGGATGGGAATTGGGAGGGAGAATCTCAAATCCCTGAACTCAAACATACATATATATCAACTTCACTATAGCCATAGCGTATTATATGTACACCTTTGTCACAATAATAAAATTAAAAACCCATACTTTGAGGTTAGCTACACCCAAAAACTAACTTCTAGTTAAGATTTCACTAAACACTGCTCCATTAATTTTTACATGCGGATGGGCTCAGGGTTGGACGAGGGTCGTGTGTACTCGGGGGCTGGGTCGGAAAATTTGAGCCGTGGGTCGACCCTTTGGTACCCACCTCAACCTGCGCGGGTCGCTAAATTTTTCCGACCCCCAAAACCTGAAAATTTTACGACGTCGGTCTTCAATTTTAGAAAAATTGAGTAATGCGTAATAGTGCAAAGTTCGTTTAAAGTAGCAATGTGACTAATGTACAGATGTATATACACTATGTACGAAGTCACACTAAAAATAAGTAACAGGTATATATATAGGTTATATGGATGGTAGGTCAAAGAGGGTAGGGGGTAGGCTTTTACATCGCGGGTTGGATTGCGGGCTCCCCACGAGTGCAGAGCCGCAGGTTCGGTTGGGTTGGGTCGCGGATCGAAAATTTGGTCCGTGTCCATCCCTGTGTGGGCCACATGAGAACTTGAACACACAATAAACAAGATGAGTGATGAACAACAACTGTTACTAAAGTTATCATGCCATATAGTAGCGGGAGCCCCCAGAAAAGAAAATTTACACGAAATTTGAAAATTTGGGACGTGCAAAAATTTTTGCAAAATCCCGAAAATTTCGGGATTTGAGTTCGGGATCGGGATCGGGATCGGGATTTGCGTTCGGGATCGGGATCGGGATCGGGATTTGCGTTCGGGATCGGGATCGGGACCGGATCGGGATTTTACCCTCGGGATTCGGGATTCGGGATCGGGATTCGGGATCCCGTTCGATCACTAGTATTTATATATTTGATTTAAGTGTAACGGTACCGTCATTGCGTAATTACATACTATACTTACAAACTAGAATTAACTTAAAATTTACTAAGTCTAAACGCCCAAAATTGACTAAGTTCAAACGTTGTTAAATTTCCAAAACCAGAGACAAGCCAGCAATGTGTTAGCATTACGGTAGCCGGTTTATGTCACGCACACTACTGTAGGTAACTACTGTAGCACAACCAACGCACAATGGCATGCCGGCTTACGTAGAAAGCCCTATGACATGACACTCATCAACGAATTCAGTTACGTAAAAGGCGTCATAACAAGAGCACATCACATTCCGGAGATAACTCAGCTAAGATAAAATTAGTTCAAAGTTGGTTCGCAATCCATTAAGCCACCGAACTCGTATAAAAACACGAGTTCGGGGAATTCAGCTCTAACAAACAAGTTAAGATTTAGCAAAAACACCGAATTCGGCGAACCCGAATTCGGTGAGCAAAATGACAAATTTTATAAAAAGTTAAAATTCTCAAAATTTAACAAAACTTTGGACCAAAACAACTTTTAAAATTCTATAAAAAAATCTAAATTCGAGGAATTCTACAAAAACAACTTAATCTGATTGGTGGACTAACATTCTGACAAAGACCTCAACAAATTCCAAACATTACTGACTTTGCAAACAATCTAGGTATATAAGGACCGAACTTCAGAGCGAGTCAGTCTGATCGGGAAGTCTAACGTGAGTCCTGTCCTGTCCGGAGCGCTAGCGCTATAACGTTCGTGTCAGTGTTTGTGTTACCTCTGTGCTGTTACCCCCGTTGCTGTGTGCTGTGCCGTGTCAGTAAAGCAACTCGTAAGTTGTTTGTGTTTGGTTTTGTTAGTATCAGTAAGACTCTTAAGACAACGCAATGTACGGACCTGGTACCGGAGGGCAAACGGCTATGGCCCTACAAGTGTGACTGGGTATTCGCCCTAGACGATCAAGTGTTGCACAGGGAATACCCGGTTACATTTCTGGTGCCGTGACCAGGATTAAAATTTTTCAAAATTTTTCAAAATTCCTACGTCAAAATCTGTCAGATTTGATCTTCCCGAGTCACCGAACTCGCAGACTAGTCCGGAGCCAAACAGCCCGCTAAGTAGTTCTGACACAAGTTCGAGAGAAGAGCCCCGTCGAAACTCTAGTATTTTTGACGACCCTCACGTTTCTTTTGTTTTCGACTATTACGTCGACCCCCCACCAACTTATTTCATACCAGCAGAACAATATTTCCAAATGGCAAAGGCGGAAGACGGCGTTCTGCCGCAGGCAGACAGGCGAAAGTGGCTGATCAGCCCTTCGCAAATCCCGATTTTTAAAGGGGAACCTTCAGATGACTTTGATGAGTTTTTGGGTATATTCAACAGGATAGGACTAGTAAATGACTGGGAACCTGATGAAAGGGCAAAATTGCTACCTGCCTTTTTACAGGGGCACGCAGCTGACGTGTGGGAGTCTTTGCCCACTGGGGTACAGGCATCATGGGATGCGGTAACAGGAAGTTTGACTGAAGTTTTGGCAGAAAGGGCTGCAAGTTTGCTGAGTTCAGAGTTGCACCGGCGTGTACAAAGGCCGGGAGAAACTGTAGAAGAATATGCTAGAGCTATTCAAAAGTTGGCTAAAAAGGCATACGGAAAAGATATTAAGGGCACAGCACGTGATAGATTGATAAAGGAAATTTTTGTGAATGGGTTGAATAGAAGTATAAGACGATTCGTTTTGTCCTCAAGGCCAGAAAGTTTTGATGATGCTGTGGCACGAGCCAAGGAGCAAGAAGGGTTCGATGCCATGGATCAGGAAGGAGCCCACATGGCTCGCTCTGTAAGGTTCGACGTACCTGCTAAAAAGACGGAAGATACTTCAGTTATGAATGTTTTGAATGAGCAAGCAAAAATTAACGAAAAACTTTTTGACAAATTGCTTCAAAAACTGGACGCAATGGAAGCAGCTGGGCGCTACAGAGCACCCACTAGAAGTTCACAATCACCTGACCGCGGGTCGGGCGGGCCACGCAATCGCAGAACAATTGACGGCAGACCAATATGCAATGCATGTGGTAAACCAGGACACATAGCTGTGAGATGTAATTCTAGAAACGATTTTAGAGCGGATATGGCCCGGCCCGGTCCAAACCCAACACCGCGCAGGTTCTCATTCACCGATCAAAATTATCAGCAAAATCAGTCACCAAACAGAAATAGCTTCCCCCAGCAAACTAGGAGTGGCTTACAATACCCAAATGATCACCGTGTACGCCATCTGCAAACAGTAAGCGATCCAGACACACTGACACACGCAACTGAAACTGATGAACACTCACTGAGAGAGCAAAATCGTAGGTTAGTAGAACGCTTGCTAGACGTACATAGAGAAAGAAATTCAGCCAGTTCTAATATGGTAAGGGGACACTCCGTGATTATTCCAGCAGAAGCTGGGCTGATGGGGTATGCCCCCAGTTTTAGTCAAGGTAACACGCCCATAGTCTACGGAAAAATTTGTGGTGTACCCTCTGAAATGTTGATTGACTCAGGCAGCACAGTCACATTAGTTAGCAGCCGGCTATGGGAAGAGCTAAAGGCCACACGTACAATTGTAACCCCCCGAGTGACTTCTCTCACTGGCCACTGCCTCGAAATAATTGGGTCGTGTTTTGCCGAAATCGAAATAGGCAGTGACTCAGTAACAATCGAAGTACAAGTCATGAAAAATTGTCCCTATGATGCTATTATAGGAACAGACACTCTCAAAGCATTGAAAGCAAATGTAAGCTTCGAGGCAGGAAAATTGTCCCTC
>JASANF010011382.1:0-13634 GCA_030248245.1 Trissonchulus sp. WLG1_4
GGGCGGGCGGCGGGTGTTCTGCAGCCCTCCCCGCCTTTTGCGGTCTCAGAGGAAGCCTTAGAGGAAGTCTTAGAGGAAGCAGCCCCCCCCCTTACGAAAATTTCATAGCTGACAAAGATGTTTCTGGTACGTATCCAGTATACATGTACACGAGGTCTCGGTCTGGGCGGGGGGGCTTGTCCCAGAATTTTTAAATTATAGCGGGGCTTGTCCCGCGTTTTCGGCGCCCTGAGCGGACACAAACGCAACATTTTCAAATTTTTGCCGAAAAAAGGGAAATTTTCGGCGAAATTTGGCCATTTTTCATAAAAGTCGAGATAAAAAGCTCGGCTTTTTATCCGTAAGTCTGGATTGAAAAAGCCGAGATAAAAGGCTAGGCTTATGCGCAAGCTTGAATTTTTATTCGAGCTTTTTTCTCAATCCAGGCTTGTTCAAGCCTGGCTTTTTATCCGAGCTTTTTATTCATAATGAAAAAATCAATAAAATATACGTGGAAGCCGGGATTATGATCCGAGCTTGATTTTTATGAATACCATAAGCTCGGCTTTTTATCCCAGCTTTTATGAATATCAAAAAGCCTGGATAACAATCCGAGCTTGGTTTTATGAATACGGAAACCCAGGATTAAGGGGGTAGTGTCGCGAAAGCAGTTTTGCTCATAGGCTGTGAAAATAGAACTTTTTGTTTTGAAGTAGTACATGCAATGAGAAGCTAGTCCAACGCTGTATGGTATCAAATAATTACTGCCAGACATCACACTATCAATATTGACAATTATCTTGGACCAAGAGTACATAATACAGGACACTCTCCAGCCTGCCTGTGTTCTAGCACAGGCAGATGCGCTGGTCGTTTTCAGGCTACATGTTGACATTCTATGCAACATGTGACTGGCCAATCAGCGCGTAGCTTCCCTGCGTTACACACTTTAGTATATAATCGCTGATGCGTTGATAAGCATTAAGATAGAGTTAAAAGCTTAATAACTCATTATTTATTCATAGTCTGCTTGCAAAAACATTAAAAAAGGTTTGCAAATACCTCTAGGGATATTTTGGCAAACTTTCACCGAAATTGATTGAGAAACTTTTGATATAAACTTTTCTGAATTTCTGCAAAGTTTCTCAATCAATTTCGCTGGAAGTTTGCCAAAATATCCCCAAAGGTATTTGCAAACCTTTTTTAATGTTTTTACAAGCAGACTATGAATAAATAATGAGTTATTAGCCTTTATCCCTATCCCGTTTTATGATTGGAGCACTTGCACAGGCGTCGGCCAATCAGAGATTAGAAGCTCGCTTCTGATTGGCCAGTCACATGTTGCATAGAATGTCAACATGTAGCCTGAAAGCGACCAGCGCATCTGCCTGTGCTATAACACAGGCAGGCTGGAGAGTGTCTCACTCTTCTTCTATATAGAGTAAGAAGCTATTGGCCCGTATTCACATACTAAGTGTTATTCACAAACTAACGCTAAGCGTTTGCTAAGCGCTAAGCGCTTAAGTATGTTTAGCATGTTAAAAAGTCAAGTTTGTGAATAACACTTAGCGCTTATAAGCGCTAACACTAAGTGTAAACACTAAGTTTAAGCGTTACACTTAGTATGTGAATACGGGCCTTTATGTACTCTTGCTTGGACCAATCGTCATTAGTAAGCCAGACATCACACAATGGCCCGTATTCACATACTAAGTGTAACGCTTAAACTTAGTGTTTGCACTTAGTGTTAGCGCTTATAAGCGCTAAGTGTTATTCACATACTTAGTGTTTATTTAAGCGCTTAGCAAACACTAACGCTTAACTTAGCGTTTCAATTTGGTATTCACATACTTAAAATTTAGTGTTTGGCTTAGAATTAAGCGCTTAAGTTTAGGGACCTCGGGAGCTCCCTAAGCGCTAAGCGCTTAGTTAGTGGATGGTGTGGGGTAGGGGTAGGGAGAGTGGGGGAGGTTCTTGGCCGCCATGGGAAGGAAGAGCATGCAATTTAGGATATATTAGTAACATTTTCCGACCAATTCGATCCATTTTGCTCGTTAAGGTGGTAGTAACGAATGTGCAGTGATTTTTGAATTTTTGAAAAAATTTAGTTGATTCAAACTGTATTTTTTGAAAATAAAGTCTGTAAAAAATTGATTCATATACACAAAATGGCCAATGAAGTTAGCGGGATCATGTGAAAAATTTTTAGGAGCAAGCCAAGCCAACAAGCCAAACTACACAACAGGAGAATGGAAATTTAACAGTTTTGGCCACTTTTCTAAGCGCATGCGCAGCGCATAAACACAAAAATGAACATGAATAAACTTTTGCAAATTTTCTAGACCCAAAATTAAAATTTTTCAAATTGCTTATATTTTTGCGCAGATATAGAACCCGAAAGTTGAGTGTGAATAGAAAGTTTTTACTTTGAAACCATATATTTCATTTAATAATTGACAAATTATGAAATCGTGCATTTTGGGTCTAGATAATTCACTTTTGAATATTTGTGCAATTTTTTGTATGTTTTTGTTGTTAAAACTCTTCAAAAAGTGGCCAGATTTGAAAGTGCTCAAAAACGCCAAATTGGTCTAGTTTTAACACGTGCCATACAAATCATCTTCACAGTTGTACAATAAAACTTTGCTTAAATGTAGAAGAAAAGTAGCGCTTTCTAACGATATAAAAGTTATGCTCTAAAGTTAATTTATTATTGAATACTAGCCTGTTGAAAAACACTGCACATTCGTTACTACCACCTTAATTCGTCATTTTTCCGACTTTGAGACATTATTGCAAACTATATGCTGCACCAATTTTGCTGAAACTTGGCAAAATAATTTGCCTTTTGGTAGATTTTTAAAATATAGAAAGAACAATTTCTAACATTTTACTGAACAAGTTTTACAGTCGCGCAAAATCGACTGCTTTCGCGACACTACCCCCTTAACCGCCAAAAATAAAAAATGCACTTTGTTGTCCAAATTCGTTTTTTACATTTTTGAGTAGAGCATCCTAATCGAAGTAATTTTTCTTCAAGAACTTCTATTTGAAAATTTATATTTTTCACGATATGCCCCCTGAAACATGTAGAGCTGATTTTGCATTTCTCAGGAATCCACCTGCTGAAAACATATTTTACAAATTTATAGTTCGAGAAAAATATATATTATTAATAAGAAATAGTAATGTAAATAAATCTATAATCGGATTTATAAATACCAAATGGAAATGCCGATAAATAACGAATTCCGGATCCATATCAAGCAGGGAGCGCACTCCAAGCCAAAGCCAAAACTAAGCACTAAAGTTGCTAAACGCTAAGTTTAGTATAACACTAATTTTTAAGCGTTTATTTTGTGAATAACAGTTTAGTACAAATTAAGCGCTAACACTTAGCAAACGCTTAGCGTTGGTATGTGAATAACTCTTAGTATGTGAATTCGGGCCAATAGGGACATAAAAGTTCGAAAAATCAAGCCAGATATCAGATTGGCCAGCTTGTGAAGTACACATCATGTGTGGACGCACATTTTTTTGCGACAAATAAGAAAAAAGAAAACTGAAGGTTCGTTTTTCTTCTGATTTGAAAATAAGCGTCTAGATTTTCCACAATTTATCATTATTGCTGTTACTATTTTACAGTTTAAGTACACCTTCACAGTTCAAACTAGTATTACTCCACAGCCGCTACAGTAATCTGCACTAAATTTTGTGTGCATAAACTACAACATATGTGCTATTAGTCTGTGTAAAAAAACTAAACAGAAAAATTGATAAATGTGAATAAAAAAGGGAATGTGAATAGGTTTTTTTTTCGTCATTTTTCCGACTTTGAGACCTTATTGCAAACTATATGCTGCACCAATTTTGCTAAAACTTGGCAAAATAATTTGCCTTTTGGTAGATTTTCAAAATATAGAAAGAACAGTTTCTAACATTTTACTGAACAAGTTTTACAGTCGCGCAAAATCGACTGCTTTCGCGACACTACCCCCTTAAGCCGGGCTTGCTCAAAGCTCGGATAAAAAGCCGAGCTTGCACTTTTATGAATACGGGTGCAGAGTGGTTGTTGCAGGGGTCTAAGCTACCTAATAAGGTGTAAAAGTCTTGTAATTTTTGGCAAGTTAGGTGCAGTTTGCAATCATCAGCAAAAATTTTGATGCAACAACTTGGCGCGGAATTTACTACATCGTTGATAAAAGTGAGAAAAGTGCTGCGGGCGAAAATTTGAAAATCGAAAAACTTTCACGTCTGCATTTATATTCTTTCTTTCATTGTGCAAATTTTCATCTCAATCGCAAATGGCAGCTGGGACCCAGGTCCAAAAAAAGTAGTCGATTTCGATACGCAAAAATGTAAGGTTTGCCCACACGTTTCACTTTTCAAAAAATTAGACCTTTCCTAGGACAGCACATTTCCGTTGAAAAAGTTACAAAAAGCCATACTCAATTTTTTAAGAAATTAAATCAAAAATTTGACATTTTCAAAGATTTATCAGCTTTGTAGGTTTTTCATTTTGGATTTGCTATTTTCACGGCTAATTAACTCAGCAAAAACTTCAACGTATTCTTAAGTGTAATACATCAATTTAAAGCTAAGAAACTGCATATTTCAATGATATGAGTAATAATTTTATATGGAAACAAAAATTTTTTTGCTACGGCTACAAAATTGTCCAAAAAATTTAAAAAAATTTTTTATCACAATATGCACATCAAATGAAAGCTATTTTCATTTTGAACAACTTTCCTTCAAGACATTGTGGTCAAAAATGTCGCTGAAAAAGTTAAGCGCCAAAGTCGGTTCCCCTGAGCGCCACCTTAAGGTGGCGCTTTAAGGTGGCGCTCCGGGAATCGGGGTTTACATCGAAAATTGCAAAAAAGTTGGCAAATGTCAAACTTTACTATACATATATGTAGTATGGCACAAAAGAACACCGGAGGCAAAATTTCAAATCACGTGATCATGTCACGTGACTCCCAGAGCACCAAACGTGAGTGAATTTTCGGCAAACGATAACTCTGATTATACTTTGCGTATAGTCACACTTTATATATCAAAATGTAGCTTTTTTTGTTACTATCCGCCACTGTTGGTTAGGGCAATGTTACCCTCTTAACCTGGCATATGGATAGAGCTTGATTGTGTGTATGGGGTTGGTTACCCAAGGACATCACAAATCAAGGTTTCATGTGTAGGTAGAGTTTTAGTGTGTAACATGGTATATATAATTTACTATAATTTAAAAAAACAAATACAAAAATATTACATCAACAAAGAGCACAATTATCGGACGTATGTGAGGCGTACACACGGTTCGTTGAGAGTAGAGCGGTAGTTGTATTATCATTATGGCATACGATATCAGAATTCATAGTGACCGATTTTTGTTCTTCTTCAATTCATAGTGACCGATTTTTGTTCTTCTTCATATAATACTGACAAGTTTTTTTAATTTATTACATTTCTTCACCTTAAAATTTCTATTTCTTGTTTTATGCATCCTTACTCAATTATTGAGTGGTTTTCCCCTTGGTTTTTGGAAAGTAAGTTGTAAAACCTTTCGCAACGGCATTCGTGGTATAGCTATCACAGTTTTACAACCAAGCACGTATTGGCTAGTTTATCAGCTTATAAGCTTTGGTCTAAGATATTGAAAGCCAGTGACTTTTGTTTGCCTAGCCGTTGCATTCCTGATGTATTTGCTGCCCAGGAAAAACAACTGAACCAGCTATTATCGGTAATAGTAAGTGCTTTTGCTCGAGCTTGAGATAATGGTTTTACAGGTTTCGGCTGGACATATTTTAACTGCTGACTATCGTTGAGCTCATCTGTCGGGCTTACTTCTCGCAAGCCTTATTTGATCACTTTTCTGGCAGTGAAAGTACTTGATTTTTGCCAAAATTGCTGCTATCTGGATGAATAGTTGTTGGCTTGATATACTGTAGTGTTTTCGACATTTTTGGGACATCAGTTACCATTCGTGGCGTCAAGTTTACAGCAATATTTGTTCTAGTCTCAATTATGCTTGGTTCCTCGTTTGTTGCTAAGAAGTTGTTGGAGTAAATTTTGAGTTCAGTATCTCAAACTATGTGAACTTAACAAACCTGTTTTTTCTGTAGTGCATTACTTTTCTGGTTGAAAGGACATGTAACATACTTTTGACCATAATCTTTGGCTTGCCTGTCATATCACTTTTAAAGTTGTAACAAACTGTACACTTTCGACAGAGGCTTTTGGCTGATCTGATGCACCTTTGTTTTTTCCTGTTTAGTGTTCACAGTAGCAACTTGTGATTTCTCCATGGTGAAGCCACTGTTTCTGGAATCTATTATACCTACCTCTTCAACCAGACAAGCGACATTAAGTTGTTTCGTCTTCTTGTGCATTGACATGTTGTTTACAACACATTTCATTGGCGTTGTAGACACGCCCGACTCTCGCATCATTGGCATTTTCAACCACTAGTTTTTTCGCAGTTTGTAAGAACATTTGCCATACCAATTCTGCGAGTTGTTAAATCCGCTTCATCAGGTGTGTACTAGTAGTTGTGCTTTTCTGTATCATGACTTTGTCAACAAGCAACCAATATCCAACAGCCAAAAATCAACAACCTAAAACCGACAACAAAGAACCAACAACCGAAAACCGACAAACAACAACCGGCAAATAACAACCAACAACCAATAACCAACAGCCAACATCCATCAGCCAACAACCAACAACCAATATCCAACAACCGACAACAAACAATCGACAACCAACAAACGACAACCTATAAGCAGCAATCAATATCCAGAATGAAACAACCACTGCCAACAACCGAAAACTAACAATCGACAACCGACAACCAATAACTAATAACCAACAAACGACAACCAACAACCGACAACCAACAACAACCAACAACCATCAACCAACAACAGTCAACAGCCAGCAGCCAGCAGCCAACCGGCAACCAACAATCGACAACCGACAAACAACAAACGACAACCGACAACAGTTACTACTACTACCAGTTACCACATCCACAACTAGTTCTACTACTGCTGCTGCTGCTGGGGCTACGACGACGACAACCACTACTGCAGCTACGACTGCTACTACTATTATCTACTAAAGCAGCAGCACCTATTATCACCTACTACCACTACAACGGCTAAAGCAGCAGCAACTACTATAACAACTACTACCACCACAACGACGGAAGCAGCAGAAACTACCACCAACTACTACCACTACAACCACTACAATGACTATAGCAGCAGCAGCAACTACTATCACTACAGCGACTAAAGCGGCAAACTAATAACGACAACAAAATAAAATATTTAATTAAAATATTAAACTGGGACACTCACGACTGTACCCCGCTTGCGGTAACTTCGCTAGCGGGATTGGAAGTCAGGTCTCAAAACTCGCCCTAAACTTATCCTTAAATACCCCTAAGACTATGTATATAGTAAGTAATAAATATTAACTCCCCCATTCGGTAGCTTAGGAATACTCTTGTATTGAAGTTACTACTCGCAGCCTGGTATAACTTCAACACAAGGAAGAGGTGAATCTGTGCACCACCCTGTGCTCGCACACCTTCTCGGCGTGACATAAAAACAATGTCATGATTAATGGGTAATCTACTCTATTAGATGCATTAAAAACAGCAACAACTTAGCTAGTATATTTATTTAGGCAGCAAACAAATACATTAAGATTCACTGACACGATGCAAATACATTCGACATAAGTCAATAAATATGCAAATGAATTCACAGCAAGAGATAAGCGACATTCCCATTGTAATACCCAAAATTCCTCCCAAATGACTCAACGATTTCACAAGCTAAAAATATCGTTTATACACTATTAAAAAGTATGAACGCATTACTTGAAACAAAAAATATGAGATTTTCATGGAATATATAATACGAATCTAAGATTTACTTAAGCTATGACGCACGCGTTACTTTAAGCTGACAGTTACAATTAGCTTTAAAATTTAAATCAAGGACTGATAAGCAAATCTGAATACCTTACACTGCATCTCTTATAACTTGGTCAAAATTTGGAGGAGAGGTTTCTCCTGCTAAGTTGTAGGGATCCACCCTTTTAGTGCACCAAAAATACCCTAAAATTTGCAAACCTTTTAAAAAATGCTAATTTGTCCAGTTTGCTCAGATTTTATGGAACCCTCCCTGATTCGCCATTGTGGTGTGGGTCCCCCCATAACCCCTTTCCAAATATATTTTAAAAATGATATTATGACCATACGCGGGCAGGTAGAAAACTCTGGGGGTGGGGAGGTAAGCCACGGGGGGGGGGTGCGGAGCAACTTTTCCGACCGTTTTTGCTTCGTGAGCCACCAGTATCACTTCAGATTTTGCCGTCGTGAGCTGCCTTTGCTACAGTCTGGGTGAGGGGGGATGGACCTGTTTAGAGGATGTGTGTTCAGTAAAAAAACTAAAACTCATTCTACCTATGTACTCAAAGCGAACTTACCGGCAACCTTGGAATTTCTCGCATGTTAACTTTAAGCAGTTGATTCAAATATATACCCACGTAAGCGTTATTTTGTCTGAAATGGATAGTGTGGTATAATTTGCGACTTATTAAAAATATTTTAGTATAAAATAGTTAAGTTAGAATAATAATCTGATCCTATAAAATGTTCTTTGAAGCGCAACACAGTTAGTATAAGAACAACAACAGTAACAAAAAACCAGTAAGCTTTCGTTTTAGCGACTAAAGGTTTTAGTGTCAACGACTTCAGGTACTAAAGCCATTAAAACTGAAATACACATGTTATGTAGTGATAGTAAGCATTGCATTTAAATACTTAAACTGAACATGTTAGGTTTGAATTTCTGGGTTATACATATGTTCAGACCTGAATTTGTCCCAACAAGTTGTATTCCGATAAGCACAGAGTGATTTGTGAAGCTAAAATAATTATTAATATTGAATATTAATTACTTCATAAAAACTGATTATTATTTACTATAGATAATAAGTGATAGTGTATAGAAGTTGTAACTATTAACTAAACCGCACAGCCAACTTAAGGTAGCGCTCAGCAACAAAACTCATGTTTGGCGCTCAGCTCATGCAATAAATAGCAATACCACTTTAATTGTATATCAAAGAGACATCAAAAAACCTATTTACAATACAGTTCAGCACTTTAATGTGAATGCGTCAAATTTTATGACCATGTCGAATTTCCTATTCACACTAATTTTGTTTTTGACCTAGCTCAGCGAAACTTAAACCGATTTTGATGATCTTGGCATCAATAGAAAGATCTTTCAAAAATCTAGACGTGATTGATCTTCGATTTTTCATTTTTATTTTTGATTTTGCAAAAAATCGCTTTTTCAAAAATCAGCCGTGTTTGAGCGACTACAAAAAGTGCTGCGGGCCAAAATTTGAAAATCGAAAAACTTTCACGTCTGCATTTATATTCTTCCTTTCATTGTGCAAATTTTCAACTCAATCGCAAACGGCAGCTGGGACCCAGGTCCAAAAAAAGTAATCGATTTCGCTACGCAAAAATGTAAGGTTTGCCCACACGTTTCACTTTTTCAAAAATTAGACCTTTCCTAGGACTGCATATTTCCGTTGAAAAAGTTACAAAAAGCCATACTCAATTTTTTAAGAAATTAAATCAAAAATTTGACATTTTCGAAGATTTATCAGCTTTGTAGGTTTTTCATTTTGGATTTGCTATTTTCATGGCTAAATAACTCAGCAAAACTTCAACGTATTCTTAAGTTTAATACATCAATTTAAAGCTAAGAAACCGCATATTTCAATGATATGAGTAATCATTCTATATGGAAACAAAATTTTTTTTGCTACGGCTACAAAATTGTTCAGAAAATTAAAAAAAAATTTTTTATCACAATATGCACATCAAATGAAAGCTATTTTCATTTTGAACAACTTTCCTTCAAGACATTATGGTCAAAAATGTCGCTGAAAAAAATTAAACGCCAAAGTCGGTTCCCCTGAGCGCCACCTTAAATGATGTTACCTTTAAAAGATGGGATTTATATTCTACATAAGTTATAGCAGAAGTAAAATTTTCATTTCTTCAAAACAGCCTAACACTGTCATTGAAATCAAAAAATAATATTTCTTTACCGTATTTTTACGAATAGATCCCCAGGGCTTTTATTTTTTCGTGAACATTCACATGGGGGCTCTATTCAAGGTAGGGGCTATATTTTTGTGAAGTTTAAGGCAGAGTCGTGATTGAGACATAGAAGCGAAACCGACTAATTGGGTGTTGAAAAGAAGAATTACTATTTCGTGCCCATTCAGACGGGGGATTCTAATTCAAGACAAAGGCTTATTCGTGGAAATACGGTACCTATATAACTTATCTTCTATATTTCACAAAGTTTGTACTGTGTCTCAACTTTGATGGACACAACTTCAATCTGATCCATCAAATTTCATTTGTAAATTGACCATAGTGAAAGTTCCAAAGCAATAGGAAATACATTTTTACCATAGCGTGTTTAGCGGGCCAAAGTACTTTTGTGATTGTAATTGTCCACGGCTCTTGCCTGAAAATTAATTTAGCGTTTTATTAGAACAAGCCCAACCTGCGGCAAAACCTTCAGTAAGTATTAAGAATTATGTTCAAGTAAGCTGACCAGCAGGTCAGCTAAAACCTGTTGTGCAGCAGATAATTATTTTATTGTAAAATGTATATGCAAAAGTTCAATGCGTTTTTATGCAATCTTACAATAAGTTGTTTACGCAAAAACAGGAAAAAGTTTTAATTATCTAACAACAAATTATGTAGGAATGGGTTCTTTAGATGAGTGAGAAGTGTATTCATTCTTTCATGACCAAAAATGACTACAGTTCGCAGGAAACATAAGATGCTGCCAAATGGTCAAATGTTGGTACTATCAGCAATGTGACACACGCGCACTATGTGACACACATGAACTAAACAAACGCACATTGACATTTTTCCAGCTTACAGTGTAACTTTTGCACTAGACAATGATGTGACGCTCGCGCAGTAGCTCTAATATGCAAAGCAAACTAACGCACAGACGTACATTGCACTCCAAGCCCAGTGTATTCCGCCAGAAATCAAAATTAGAGACCTGTTGTGCTGTGGCACAACAGGAAAAAATCAATGCTCATGTAAGACAAGTATTGAGAAATATGATATTATATACAATAAATAATAACGGAGCATAAAGTAATATCAAATTAGAAACGCTGTTTACAATATTGTAAGGGCCGGTTCACACTGACGTACTTTTTCCTGTTTACTTTTTACTTTTGGCCTTAAGTACATAAAAGTAGAAACGCGTTCTACTTTTTACTTTTTGCTTTTGCAATCTAGCCGATCAGAATGCTTTAACAGAATCTCCGCCTATTGAGCTTCATTTTATTGGTTAGATTTGCTTTTTGACATACAACGGCGCTAAAGCCAGCCAATTGAATGCTACATGCCGAAAGTGAAAACAAGTTGGCCCCAAAAGGGGGGAGGTTCCTTTGGTGGCTGTATAAATCCAAATGTTTCAACCTAACGATTTCGCCAATTCAGCTTCGCCTTAAGTTGGGTATTGCCATGCATATAAACTAATAATACCTGCTACAATTGCTTGACTTAGCTTCAGTGCTTAAATACGTACTGATTTAAAACATGTAACAGTTACCAGAACTATTGGTTATTTTAGTACACTGTGCCCTTTATTGACAGAAAGTTCAGTTCAGAATAGATTGTGCAGACAGCGGTGAATAACAAAAATTTTCAAAAAAAAACAACTGTGGGGTTCGATCCCACATAAGAAACATTCCTGTACAATGTATACTATCGCTTTGACCACTCGACCACGCTGCTTTAATTTGTCTTGTTGTCTAGTTGTTATTACTCTGGCAACTGACGAATATGCTGGGAGAACTGATAAAAATTTAAAATTTTAAGTTTTTTGATAATAAACCTATATCTTGGTTCTCTAAAAAAAGTGCTATTTACCATTATTTGATTTAAAAGTATGAAAAACGCCTTTTTGAAAAAAAGAGCGGACAGCTCCCATACTCACTTGACGTGTTAATCATATGCGCACAACAGCATGCAGCTGCTACTTTTACACTTTACAGAGTTGGTTTCAAAACAATAATTCCTTCTCTAGAAGGAACGAAAACTGCCAACAGTGCGTAATGGCTTTTGCAAAAGTAAAAAATATAAAGTAAAAAGTATAAAGTAAAAAGGAAAAAGTAAGTCTGTGTGAACCGGGCGTTAGTTTGTAGATTTTGGCATATTTTTGTCTCAAAAAACAAAGTCATATGATCATATGTAACTGCTTGTACTTGTTGAACTATCACTACTGTGACTTACAAAAATAACAATCCTTCACCTTTCGTCAATTTTTTTGTTTTAGTGATGATTTTAGAAATAGTGAAAATTTTGATACTTTTCGATCATAATCAGTGCCTTGCCTGCGAAATATGCAAATATAATCTGACAATCGACATAATTTTTCAAAACCCACCAGCATGGATCGTTGCAGATCGTTTTATCAGTACTGTTCACAGCTGCAATGATTTTCAGCACACATCTTACTGAAATGTAAATTATACGCAACTGTTATTTAAACAACCAATCAAATTTTAAGACAAACGCAAATGTAGACAAACCCAAACTAAACCACTGAACCAACATTTACAGGATTTACACAACTTAGGCATTAGACCAATCAGATCGCAGCAGCTTTTTAGCTCCGCCTAGAATCCTGCAACAATAATCTTACGTCGTGTTTTATGTATACGTAAAAGATTACAATAACCTGGGTGTAGGTAGACGGCTGCGATTTAATTGGCAGCTACATAGCTGTAATAAAAGGTGCTTTCGGACCACTAATGTGCAACGTATGTTTCTCACGCTTAACTTGATTTTCAAAAGATTGTCATACTCTTCCCATTATGTACTCTTAACACAGCAAAACTATGGTTACTGCTTACTGAAACCGTCCACTCTTCCACAATGACAATAGAACGTCTGCCACAGATCCACTTGAACTGAACCTACCCATAAAGTATCTGGTTTTGTTCACCAGCGCTAAACTTTTTGATCTGCTAGGCCAATACTGAGTTGTCATTAATCGTCCTAAGTACAAACAGGCCTTTTATAGTGTACTTCATTTTTGTACTGTTGTTTAGCTTACTTTCTGCTGCAGTTGTACAGATGGCATCGTTTTCGTTGTGTGCCAAATTAGCATACGCACATTTGCATTGTTTCAAAATGCGCTTTTGATTTACACTGTGTAGGCAACCCTGAAAATTTAGGGAGACGTTATTTCTGTGTTAAAAGGGTTTTTTTTAATTTTTTCAAAATATGATAATTCGACTGTCATTACTGAAAAACACGTATGTAGACACTATTCACAAATTTGGATTTCACAAAGGTGGTCTAACTGAACCACTGATTTTACGTGCGCTTTGTATGTTATAAACGTAATTTTATTACAAGAACAAGCTCGTTTGCTGAGTAAGAAGTTGCTTCCTACTTTGTGGCGCCAGAGTGTCAATATTCTACAGGAAATATTAAACGCGGCCGTAACCGTTCAACACTACGAATTCCAACATCACCGCCGTTACAGATTCTGTAGCTGCTGAGCCAT
>JASANF010011383.1:0-20167 GCA_030248245.1 Trissonchulus sp. WLG1_4
GTGGTGATTGTGTACGTTGTGTAGGTTGTGTGTAGTATCTAAGTGTAGGTTGTATAATTTATTAATTACTTGTTGTTTACTAATTATTACTATTACACATTCATTAGTATTTCACACACACATTATTTCAGTTTGTTATGCCTGTCTTACTGTAGTTTTCCAGAAAAATAGCTTAAATTTACACTTAACTCTAATTATCTTAAGTAATAGTAGGACGATTTTAATGATTTTGCTGTTATTCAATATCTTTATTTTTTCGCAATAGTGCGATCTAGCCTTAACCGGTGTAGTAGCTGAAGTAAAACTATACGCCATGTGCTTAACAAAAAAATTACCGGGCGACTGACTACTTTTACTAAATTCTAAAATAATACTTTGTTTATTGCAGTAATTCTTGTATCATTATTTAGCCCACCTACAACCGAGCCGGCTATCACTAGTTATTTACTAAGGCTTGTGTAAAATGTGGTAAAAATGGGTAGTTTTTGCGTTATGCAGCAGCTAAGTTCGGTAATAGCTATATTCGGTAAATACTAAGCTTGGTCAGTTCCGCACACTAACGACCATGCAAAACCATAAAAATCGATAAATTATGCCTATGATTAACACATAAAGCAAAAATATTAACCAAAACTTAACCATATGCTGACTAAATTATGACCAAATACTGTAATATTTATCAAAATCTATACATTAATCTAACATTTGTATAATTCTGTACATTAATCTAAAATATTATTACACTATTCTGACTACAAAACGACCATTTACTTACCAAAATATTACCACAAAACACACACTAATGACCATACAAAACCACAAAAATCGATAAATTATGCCTATGATTAACACATAAAGCAAAAATATTAACCAAAACTTAACCATTTTCTTACCAAATTTTTACCATGCATGAGGAAAGATAGATCATGTCGTTACCATGACAACAGCTATAAGGCAGTAATATGACCTTGAAATAGCAGACAGGCTAGCAACACGTACGTACCCCACCCAACGTACCCCACCCAATTCGCAACGTACCCCACCCAATTTGGCCGTACCCCACCCAACGTACCCCGCCCAATCTGCCCTGAGATCCCCCCACTATACTACTACACTTCCCGGATTTGAGGGGGGGTCCCCCCCTGAAATCAAGACATGTCTTGATTCGAGGGGGGGTACCCCCCTGAAATCAAGGCGTAAAAGGGCTATTTCCGCCGGAGCATCGTCCGGGCCGATTAGCTAGGATAGGGAAGAGTGTCATAATCTTCCCTATTATGTACTCTTGTTCAGACGTATGTCCGTTCATTCGTACGGTCATTTTGTGCGTATATCCGGCAAAGTTACATTCAGTTGAATTCTGCCAAAATTTTTTGACATACGGAGTACGGACAAACGGACATAAGTATGAATCGCACCACTGTCCGTATGCCCTACTGAATAGATAGAAAATTACTTCTAAAAAAGGAACAAATGTATTGGAACTTCAACTTAGTACTTAGAAAAATGTTGCTGTTGACGGGCTGCATCACCTGTAAGTTCTGAGTTCCAAATCAAAATCAGCTGCCTGACATGGCTGCCTGTTTTTGTTAGTGTTTACAAATTGGTTCTGCCCGCGCAAGAACCTAGCCAATCAATAGCGTGGTAGCTGTGATTAGACTGTTTCGCAGCGTCGACAATGTGATGTCTATGAGCTGCATATTAAGTACGCCTGGAGAACAAACGGTTTATCGTTTTTTAGAGATCATGGTGAGACTGTTGAGCTGAATGGTTAATTAATGTAGCCGGATGCTAGCGCAGCACTGTTTTTGCACGCAGTTAAAATAGTTGTGATTAAGCTGTACCAAGAGTACATAATGGGAAAAGTATGACACTCTTCCCATTGGCCAGCTTGGCAGCGGGGTAGATGCGTTGCACAATAACGGCCAAAAAAGGACCCAAACGGGACCCGGTCCCAAATGGGTACCTGTGTAGAAATAAACTCAATTAAAACTAAATGACTGAAATGAAAAGACAATAATATTGTATATACATATATTCAACGACTATACGTACTGAACTCATATTATTTGCAACGTAGATGCTTTATGTACTCTTGATGCATGTGTGTGTTAGGTGTGGCTTGGTTTTTTGGTTATTTTGGTAATCTTCTTATCTCATAAAGAATCTGTTCGGTATTGGGGAGCCGCGTTTTTGAACTAAAATTAATGCAATATTTTGCTGTAACAGTTTGGTTGCCAATTCATTCTGAATAAAGCTACATTACAGACCACTTGCTTTACATTTTGGTGGCCAGTGTGGGGCAAAGATCAGCAAAATCTCTCTTTGAGAGATTTGTAGATCAGGACTTTTCTCGTTTTTATGAAGCTTCTACTGGGATCCAACGCAACTATGGATTTTCTGCTGTTGCACATATGTTACTGTAAGATTTTGTTGGAGAACTTGCTTGCAACGGCAGTGCCTTTATCGTCAAATGGCAGCAGTTCAACAGCAAGCATTCCACGGATGGAACCGATGCCAGAATTTGTACCGCTGGATCAGTGAACAATCTCAGATACGAGCAAATCAATCAGTTACCTCTTCGCACGACTCGATATCCACAGCACCAGCAAGTGCTCCGTTTGTCGTCGAATTGAATCCTGTGTTAACTGCAGAAAGCAAAACTGGTGAAAACAAGAACAAAGAATATCAACCGTATGAGCTGAATACTACGTCCTCGGCTCCCACAGACGATCAAGGTTTGGTAATGGTCACAGTGGAAAACACTCCATTTCGCGCTTTGTTTGACACTGGAGCACAAATAACTCTAATGTCTAAAGAAGCAGCATCAAAATTGGATTGCTTCAGCAGACTTTCGCGATCTGGTAATCCAGTGGAAGTGCGATCGGCCTCAGGACATCTTCTACCTGTGATTGGAACACTAACAACAACCATCAAATTTGGAAAAATTCGTCTTCTGGGAGCTGCGGCAGTGACTGAAAATTTGCCCTATGATGTCATTCTCGGAAAAGACTTTATCCGTGAAATCGGACCAGTCACTATTGATCTGAAGAACAATCGTTTGCAGATACATTGTGAGCCTAGTGAACTGCAGACGGAGAAGCAGCTGAAAAGCAAAGAAACGGTCAGAATTCCTGAAGAAACTGAATGCATCATTCCCTGTACTCTGCCTGCTCACTCGGGAGGTGTGTATCTAGCCGAAGCCTCACCTAAACTGGTTTACCAGTTGAATCTATTCATGGCTACAACATTGATCAAACCTGAAGCTGATACAGCACCAATCCGACTGGCAAACCCAGGAAAAGCCCCTGTGACGTTGTATGCAGGAACGAGTCTCGGAATGGCTACAGAGATCAGCAGTGAATCTATTGAATCGGCTGATTTGCAAAATCACAATATTGAAGTGTTAGCAACTGGTTCAATTGACGATTCAGCACCAGATCTACAAGAGAAGTGGAGAAACATGAACCTAAATGTTTCTGAAAGTCTGACCGAATCTCAGTTGCAAGATCTGAAGCTCCTTCTACAAGAATATGCAGACATTTTCGCCGAAGGTGACCATGATCTCGGCCAAACTGATTTGATCAAACACAAAATTGACACAGGCGATGCCAAGCCGAAGCGCCAGGTTCCGTACAGAGCAGCATTTAGCATGCGACATATCATAACCGAAAAAATTGCCGAAATGCTGAAACACGGAATCATACGCCCTTCAAACAGCGAATGGGCATCACCAATTGTATTGGTGAGGAAAAAAGACGGAGCATGGAGATTTTGCTGCGATTATCGACAACTGAACGCAGTTACAAAACGTGACAGCTATCCAATCAAGCGTATTGATGACGTTCTTGGCTCACTGGGAAACGCTACAATTTTTACGACATTGGACCTTCAATCTGGATATCACCAAATTCAAATGGACGAAAAAGATCGAGGAAAAACTGCGTTTGTAACACATGATGGACTCTTTGAATACAACAAAATGCCATTTGGACTGACGAACGCGCCAGCGACGTTCCAACGTCTAATGGAACGAGTATTAGTCGGCCTCGATTGGAAGACTTGTCTAGTTTATCTAGATGCTATTTTGGTGTTTGGTGACAGCGCAGAGCAACATTTGGTGCGCCTCAAGCAGGTTTTCCAGCGTATGCGTGTGGCAAATCTGAAACTAAAACTGAAAAAATGCGCATTTGCGCAATCGACTGTCCCATTCCTGGGCCACGTGATTTCAAAAGACGGTTTATTCCCAGAATGCACAAAAGTACGAAAAATTGTCGAATGGCCGACGCCAAAGACAGCGAAGCAACTGTCTTCATTTTTGGGGCTAGCAGGATATTATCGGCAGTTTGTTCCTGGATATGCACAAATTGCAGGCCAACTGCATGCAATTCAGCAGGATCAGAAGAAATTCAACTGGACTCCGGCTTGCCAAGCGGCGTTCGATGAACTAAAAAAGCGTTTGTCCGCACCTCCAGTTTTGGCCTTTCTAAATTTCAACGATGAATTCATCCTGCAAACAGACGCGAGCGACGACGCCATTGGTTCAGTATTGAGTCAAATCGGCAAGGACAAAAAGGAGCACCCGATTTCTTTTCGAAGTCGAAGGCTGACGGAAGTAGAACGTCGCTACCCTACAATTCACAAGGAAGCATTGGCCTTTGTGGACGCCGTGATTCACTTTCGACCGTACGTATATGGCCGTCAATTTACAGTGATCACTGATCATCGACCATTGAAATATCTGCTAAATGTGAAGAATCCCGATGGTCAGCTATGCAGATGGAGTCTAACACTGCAGAGCTACGACATGAAAATATTTCATCGCCCTGGAAAAGAAAACATGAACGCTGATGCGATGTCTCGTATGCCATTTGAGCTTACCAACAGTCGATCAGCAGAACACTGCCAAATATGCTCTGACCTTCTTATTGCAGCGAAAGAAAATACTGCAAATATTGAAGCAACTGCAACTGAAGTGAATGCAGTCACAAGGTCTAAAAGCACATCAACCAGTGACAACATCGCCGAACTTCAACGAACCGATGAAGAACTTAAATCAATTATTGAATGGTTGGAAACCGGACACGGAAATGCGCACGCTGACCCTCTAGTTCGACGATCACATGAATTCTTTTTGGCCAACAGTGGTGTTCTGTTTCGAAAAGGACAAGCTGATAAGTATCTCAGGTCGCATGACAGAACAGCAGCACAATGCGTATTGCCCCAGTGCATGAGAGAAGATGCACTGTCGTCCTGCCATGACCACATTTTCGGAGGCCATCTTGGTCTACGTAGAACTTATCGCAAACTTGCCACAAGATACTATTGGCCAACGTGCTATGAAGATGTGAGGAAATGGTGTGAAAACTGCGATGCGTGTATAAGGCGAAAGGGAGCGGCACGTGCTACAAAACCACCCCTCAAGTCAATTACCGTAGAGCCGGTCCCTTGGAGCCGAGTGGCGATGGACATTTTGGGCCCACTGCCTATCACCAAAGACGGCAACAAATACATCCTGGTGATTATGGATTATTTTACAAAATGGCCCGTATGTGTTGCTATGCCAGACACAAAGACTGAACGCATCGCTAGAAACTTCGTCGAGCAAGTAATTTGTCAGTTTGGTGTTCCATATGAAGTGCTAACCGATCAGGGGGCCAACATGTGTTCAGCCTTGATCAAGGAAATGTGCGAGATACTGGGCATTAAAAAGCTGCAAACGACCGCATACCATCCCCAATGAGACGGTATGGTAGAGCGCTTTAATCGAACGCTAGAAACTATGATAAGCCTCTACATCAATCAAGGCCAAGACGATTGGGACAGAGCACTACCATTTGTCTTGATGGCCTATCGCAGCAGTGTCCACGCAACAACAGATGAAACACCATTCTATCTAAATTTCTTTCGCGATCCGTGTCTACCAATGGATATCTCCACACGATGTCCCAACCTGCACTATGCCGACATCGATGACTTCAAAGCAGACATTGCGAATAAAGTACTGAAGTCATGGCAAATTGCTGGCGAAGCACTGCAAGAGGCACAAGTCCGACAAAAACGTTGCCACGATTGAAAAAGTCGCAATCACACGCTCATTGAAGGCGATCGAGTATTTCTGCATGTACCCAGAGTGGCACGCGGAAAAGCGTTAAAATTAGCCAGACCCTGGAAAGGCCCATATCGAGTGGTGCGATTAACAGCGGACGGCACAGGCGCGGATATACTTCCTTGTCAACGTCGAGGGTCTCAAAAGCCGAAACACGAGTGTCAGTACGTCGGCTAAAGCCAGCACAGAAAACCATTGATCCATTTCCTTTGGAGCAAGCCTCAGAACAATGGGCAGACGCAACAGATGAAGAAGGAGATGACCAATCTACAACAAACTCATTCGCCAACCCAGCGAGGAACGAGTCCAGTACGGCACAGCAGGCACATAACTTACGCCCACGGAAACAACGAGTATATACCGCCTCAACGCGAGGACGCGTTCCTTAAACGGGGAGGAATGTAGAAATAAACTCAATTAAAACTAAATGACTGAAATGAAAAGACAATAATATTGTATATACATATATTCAACGACTATACGTACTGAACTCATATTATTTGCAACGTAGATGCTTTATGTACTCTTGATGCATGTGTGTGTTAGGTGTGGCTTGGTTTTTTGGTTATTTTGGTAATCTTCTTATCTCATAAAGAATCTGTTCGGTATTGGGGAGCCGCGTTTTTGAACTAAAATTAATGCAATATTTTGCTGTAACAGTTTGGTTGCCAATTCATTCTGAATAAAGCTACATTACAGACCACTTGCTTTACACCTGGTACCCAAACGGGCCCTGCACTCTGCAGGTACCCAAACGGGCCCTCCAGGTACCCAAATTATTGGCTTAGATACATATCAATTACATAATATGCTGCTGAACGCGGGAATACGGTAGCTTTATTGTAGGCGGAGCTAAAAGCTGCCGCAATCTGATTGGCTGTAAGATTTGAAAAGAGGTCCTATTTGGGTGGGTACCTGGGTCCCGCTTGAGTACCTGGGTTCCGTTTTGGTACCTGGAGGGCCCGTTTCGGTACCCCAATCAGCCATCAGATACGTTGGGGTCCTATTTGGGTACCTGGGTCCTGTTTGGGTACCTGGGTACCATTTTGGTACCCGGAGGGTCCGTTTGGGTACCTGCAGGGCCCGTTTGGGTACCAGGTACCCTTTTGGGACCAGACCCGTTTGGGTCCTTTTTTGGCCGTTTATTGTGCAACGCATCTACCGCGCTGCCAAGCTGGCCAATGGGAAGAGTGTCATTCTCTTCCCATTACGCACTCTTGGCTGTATATACATAGAGTAATGTATGAGAAGGGTGAAAGAGGCATCTTAAAAAACTCATTTTTTGAAAAAAACGTCAATTTTTTCAATGCCGATGCTCTTGTACTAAGATGCAGAGGCCAGTCAGTCTTCTGGAACGAGTCTCTGTACCTATTTGGAACCGTTAAAAATTTCAAATTTGTATTGTTTGTATCCTTTGATGACGGCAAAAAATAAAATTCATTGGTAACAAAGTTAGGTATGTCAATAGGTTCAGTAAATTTCTTTTTCCGGACTAGTGGGATTAAGGAAAAAAACAAACTTTTTCGCAAAATTTCTGAAGTCTGGACATGCAAAACAATACATCATAGACTATATTAGGAACTGCTATTTAAACTTAAGGTCTATCTAAATTTCTGGGCCAAACGTCTGCTTGCCTTTGGAAAACTTTTTTTAGACATATTGAAGCACAGCAAGAGAAGAATAAGTCAAAAGTGGTTAAAAAGTCACCCCTAAGCTTCCATTACTACTACTAGGTAATGGAACAAAATATGTTTGATAACTTGTATAGTAACGGTTAAAAGATGATAACGTCAATTTAAACAAGCAGGCCCCAAAAGGGGCAAGGTTCCTTTGTTGAGTGCAAAATTCATGTTTTTATTACCCTTAAGATTTGCCAATTCAGCTTCGCCTTCAGTCTGCATTAAAAGGCATAGAAAGCAATAATACCGGTTACAGTTGCTGAATTTAGTATCACCGGCCACCGCTAATATACACTAAGTTCAACATAAAAATTTATAAAACTCGGCCAAAAACATGTTATAATTGCCGGAACTACTTGTGTTTTCAGGAATCTAACACTGACTGACAAAAACTTCAGTTAAAAACAGATTCTGCAGACAACAATACCTGACATAAATTTTTGGAAAAAAAACAACAATTGTAGGGATCGAACCAATACAATAAAACAGTCATCCATGACTAGCGTTTTTGACCACTAGGACTAGGCCACGCTGGTTCAATTGATCTTGATGTTTATGGAAATTTGCGACTATGCGAAGAGAGCATAACTTTGCTTTTGCTACATGATGTACTAGAGGTTATGCAATTTTTTTTCTGAAATTGAAAGGTTGAAACTGTTTGGAACAAGCCCAATATGCGGCAAAATCTTCAGTAAGCATCAAACATAAATTTTTAAGTAAACTGACCAGAGGTCAGTTAAAACCTGTTGTGCAGCGGTAGCCTATTTATACGGTATAGGTACCTTAGTGGAGCTGTTGCCTTGAATGAGTAAAAACGGCTTTCCTTGAAAATGTTTTATGCCCTCAGATGATCCGCTGTCACGGTGTAAATTTCCCCCCCTGTGAACTTTTCCCCCGGAAAAATTACCCCGGTGTAAATTTGCCCCCCGGAAAATTTACCCCGGGGTAGATTTTCCGGGGGGAAAATTCACACCAACCATATAATTTGACTGTTTTAAACTTACTATTTCAAAACTGGCGATTTCGGTGATAAATTTATTCCTTTCTATGTATTTTTATTATTTAATTTAGCAACATATTTATTTTAGGTATTGCGGCAAAAATTTCAAATTTATTTGCACTATTTTGTTGTCGTAGAAGAATTTTCGATGCATTAGGTATAACAAAAACAATATACGTCCGTCAAGTCTAAGCAGGGGTGGACGCGGGTGGAACTTTTCGACCAGGACCCAACCAACCCGCGACTCTACACTCGTGGGTACCACGCGACCCACTTTGACCCACCATCTTAATATAACCTACAGTACCCAGCGGAATTATCTACCTATGACGCTGGAGTCAACGTCGCTGACTGCAGTTTGGAGTCAGTGCTGCAGTCATCCTGTTGACGTCACAGGTTTATAAAATTTGATTGGCAGGGGAATGATTGAATTTCATTAACTGACTCCGGAGTCCGGAGTCATCATCAGTGACTCCGAAATCAGAGTCATCTGAGTAATTCCTAGCGAGTGTACGTACAATGTAGGTTTGTGCACAGAAGCTATGTACAAATGTAGCTATACGTATGCCAAACTTTGACAAACTTAGCTAGGAATGACTCAGGTGACTCTGATGCCGGAGTCACTGATGCTGACTCTGGAGTCGGTTAATGAAATTCAATCATTCCCCTGCCAATCAAATTTTATAAACCTGTGACGTCAACAGGATGACTGCAGTCACTGACTCCAAACAGCAGTCAGCGACGCTGACTCCAGTGTCAGAGGTAGATAATTTCGCTGGGTACTGTACCTCATGATTAACTGTTTGTTGCTGATGCCATGTATAATTTACACATTGTACATTATTCACATGCCACATCGCCACTTTGAAGGAATTTAGGGCAATACGGCACTAATACGCAGTACTCCAAATTTTGTAAAATAAGAATCTGACGTGTAATTTTTTTCACGTTTCGCGGGTCGGAACAAATTTAGCGAAGTGGATACCCGCGGGTTGACCCACGATTCGAATTTTCCGACCTAACCCAACCCAACTCGCGGATACCCACGACCAACGTCCACCCCTGATTCTAAGTCCCTTCAGACTCGAATGCTTGCGCTTCTAAATAGAGCAGCGCAACTCTACCAGCGGTATTAGAACTATTTGTTTCAATCATTTCACTTTTGATTAAATACGTACGGAACATAGATGAACATAGGGGGGGGGGGGGTGGGGGGTTTCCACCCCCCCCCCCCCCCCCTGAGGGGGGTCGGCACCCCCCCTCAACCCCCCACCCCCCCCTCTGATGGCCAAGAAAGTGCTCCAAATATGCGTAAAAAAATGAAAAATTGCAAAAAATTTTCGCCTGCGGCCAAAAAGTACCCCAAAAATGAGTTGAAAATCGAAAAATTCTGAAAAATTTTCGGCTGTCGCCGAAAAATGGCCAAAACTAGGGACCACCCCCCCTTGCGCCAGGGGTCGGGCACCCCCCCTCAAAGATTCCCCCCGTGCATCTCTGGTACGGAAGCACAGGCCACGGGCATACGGACAAAGGTGCGATTCATACTTTGTTTGTTTGTTTGTTCGTTCCGTACACCGTATGCCTTAAAATTTCGGCAAAGTTGAACTGAAATAATCATAGCCGGACATATGACAAAATGAAATTGTGCCGTTTAGTACGGATGAACGGGCATACGGCTGAACGGCCGAAAGTATGAATTGCCGTAAATGTTGCTAAAAAATAATAAAAATACAGTCAGTTTCAAATGAAAATGCCTCTTGGCGTCCGAATTCCGACGCCAGACGCGTCGGATGGCATCACCCGGCGCCAAGCTTTCTGGCCTCGCCAAGAAAAGTTTTGTCATTCGACGCCAACTGAAACTCGATAAAATTTATATGTAAAAATAGAAAAGGAGGGTCGAGAACAGAATTTGAAAACAACTGAGATAATATGCATTAACAAACACTTTTTTCATTTGTTATTTTCAAATTTACATAGGAAACTCAAACAAATAGCAAAGTAATTTCAAATTTGGAAAAAATATTTTCTTTTTGAAATTTTAGTGAAAATATGTAACCCCTCTTTTAACTAAATAATTGGTGGAGAGTCTGCCAGGTTACATTTTACATAAGACTGTCTGGCTAACTGGTCAGAATAATGTCAGTGTACTTAGTTTTATGGTTTTATCTTTTCGTATTTTAAATATGAATTTTTAAAAACATGTTAAATTAATGTAAAATAATTGTTCGTACATAAATTCTTTTAATAATAATGTAATAATAATTAGTTTAATTTAATAATCTCTAGCACACTCTAATGCTCTACTCTCAGTTTTTCACACCCCCCCCTCCCATGCACTATAAACCTCAGCCCTTTGATATCAAGTTGCAACCCAATGCCAATGTAGACCCAGAATGCTTGGCAAAAGTTTGGCGTCGGATGACATCACCCGACGCGTCGGATGACATCACCCGACGCGTCGGATGACCTCATCCGACGCGTCGGAAATTTTGGCGTCGCCCGACGCGTCGGAGGCATTTTCATTTGAAATGGACTGTACATAGAAATAAATAAATTTATCGCCGAAATCGCCAGTTTTGAAAAAATATGTTCAAAACAGTCAAATTATATGGTTGGTGTGAATTTTCCCGTGACCTTTGTTATCAAACAAAGCTCAGTGTTATCGTCCAAAATCAAAATTAAAGACCTGTTGTGCTGTGGCAAAACAGGAAAAAAGACATGTCCATTTTCCAGACAGCCACGGGATTAGCATGTGTATTTTGTCGTGAACATTACCATGTGCAAAAGTTTTCAAATAACAAAAAGCAATCAAAATTACAATTTAAGTCATCTGCAAAGTGCTGTTTACCCTTATTTCATTTAAAATTGTGAAAAACGCCTTTTCTCAAAAAAAGAGCAGTTGGTTCCCATACTGACTTTACGTGTTAATCATATACGCTGAACAATACGTGGCTGCTACTTTAAACACTGCGCAGAGTTGGTTTCAAAACAATAGTCTGTTCCTTCTCTAGAAGAAACAAAAAAACTAGGTACTACCTAGTTTTGGCAAAGTACTACCTAGTTTTTTCAGAACTCGGTACTTTTAAAAACGTTGCCATGCCACCACTACCACACTCGTCCGAGCTAAGACTGTATCTGTAATTTCGGCAAAATTTAGCCTGCCGGACCCTAGAGCGGACGGGCTGAATTTGACTAGCTGGCAAGGTGAATGTCAATCTATTGTATCACTTCAATATACCTACTGTGTGTGTAGCGAGACAGCAGATGACACAAACAGCGGGCCACTGTCACATGCACGCTCATAGGTAGGCACCGATAACGTCTAAGATTTTATTATTTGTGTATACAATTATGATACAATCAGTAACAACACAACACAACAAAAAAGAGGCGCAACACAATAGGTTCATTACATTATTAATACCGTAGTAAAGTGCTATAAGTGAAATTAATATGTACAAGAGGGTCAAAGTAGCAGTTATAGCACAGTTGCTAACTCGTTCAGCAAGACTCAAAAACGTCAGTCTATTCCGCTGACTGGTGTAAGATGTGCTAGTCACAAAACTTCACATAGAAAGCTTGGCGCTTGGCTCCAGAGACCGTTCTTGACCCATCTTTTTAGCACCCTGCAAAAGATAATAAAGTCTACAATATCCCATGTTTCAAACGAATTTAATGCCTGAAATCGAATGCCAGTCTGCTTCTGTAGGTACATGAATACGGCTCAAGTTGAAACAGTTAACAGACATAAGCTAAACTAACGAAACATTTGGACCATCGCCTTTGTAAGAATAAAAAAATGACTGGACTTGCTAAATCAAAAACTCCACAGTCACAATATGGCATATATATTTTCAAAATTGCAGGTTTTTATACTCAAAATAGAAGCCTAATGTCAAAATCATTTTTGTCAATTATTGAAAGTAAACCTGAACAACTACAACGACACCAAACATAAAATCTTATGAAGTTATGTGTTATATACAGTGTTAGCAAGAGTACATAATAGCGTCTCACTCTATATAGAAGAAGAGTGAGACACTCTCCAGCCTGCCTGTGTTCTAGCACAGGCAGATGCGCTGGTCGTTTTCAGGCTACATGTTGACATTCTATGCAACATGTGACTGGCCAATCAGCGCGTAGATTCCGTGCGTAACACACTTTAGTATATAATCGCTGATGCGTTGATAAGCATTAAGATAGGGATAAAAGCTTAATAACTCATTATTTATTCATAGTCTGCTTGCAAAAACATTAAAAAAGGTTTGTAAATAGCTCTAGGGATATTTTGGGAAACTTTCAGCGAAATTGATTGAGAAACTTTTGAGATATAAACTTTTCTGAATTTCTTCAAAGTTTCTCAATCAATTTCGCTGAAAGTTTGCCAAAATATCCCCAAAGGTATTTGCAAACCTTTTTTAATGTTTTTGCAAACAGACTATGAATAAATAATGAGTTATTAACCTTTATCTCTATCCCGTTTTATGATTGGAGCACGTGCACAGGCGTCTGCCAATCAGAGAATAGAAGCTCGCTTCTGATTGGCCAGTCACATGTTGCATAGAATGTCAACATGTAGCCTGAAAACGACCAGCGCATCTGCCTGTGCTAGAACGCAGGCAGGCTAGAGAGTGTCTCACTCTTCTTCTATATAGAGTAAAACGCTATTATGTACTCTTGGTTTTAGTTTAGGGCAAGTTATGATCACTTATAGTCCCACTTATAAGTGGGGAACATTCGGTAGTCACTCAGTTTTAGCATTTAATTCTTATTCCTGTTGCGCTACAGCGCAGCAGGTACTTTATACTTGGTTTACATATAGGACTTGCCAAATCTGCGAATGGACTGCTTTACCTGATAAATCAGGGCGAAATTCCAGCGTTAAAGTGCACTGAAAGGAAGGTGGATCAGTCGAACACAGTTATTGGGTCGTTGGGGACCGGGCCGGGGCCGCCTTCAAAAGGACTCTGTTTATACGGCGCTTAATAACGGGGTAATTGCGTTTTTAGGTGTTTTTTTGGAAAGCCATAGCTCAACGTTTACGAATTCAAATCACAAGCGGTCTTTTGCATTAAGTAGAACAATATCTTACCTAAATGTATACCATGCATAGACCTTCCCAAAATATTAAGATTTTTTACAAAAAGTTTGCGCCACGAATCCTACGATTACCTGTTGGGCCTGAAAATTGGTAAGGTTTTTGACATGTTTAAAATCACCGGGCATGTTCCCCACTTTTTTATTAAATAGTCAATTTACTGAGAAAATCGCTTAAAAACAAACGCACCAAAAAGTTTCAATTTTTAAAAACAGATTTTAATTACTAAAAAATACTTTCAATTTTCGGTGCTTTTGTCATTAGGCAATTTTCTCAGTAATGTGACTAGTAATTAAAAAAGTGAGGGAGATGCCTGGGGATTTTAGATATGTCTAAAACAGTACCAAATTTCAGCTCTTACAGGTAATCGTATAATTCAGAGCTGTGGCGCAAACTTTTTGTAAAAAAAATTGGAATTTTAGAAAAGACCTTTTTTGAACGCTTCTCCAGAAAAAAAGACCGAGAGCTGACTTTCAATACAAGGTAAGGTAAAAATTTGTTCTACTTTATGCAAAGACCGCTTGCGATTTAAAGCTGTAAACGCTGAGCTATGGCCTTCAAGAAAAACACCAAAAAACGCAATTACCGATTTGAATAAAACAAAAAATCCTCAAGCAAACTACAAGTAATAACTTTCTGATGAAAAATATTGCTAATTTTGCCCAAAGCGACACCGAGACCTAAGCGAAAATTTGAGCTTACGACTTGAAAAAATTTGAGCTTCTGACTTGAAATTACAAAACCGACGTGAGGTCTGGGACTAAGAGTTCTGAGGTGTCTTGAATTTGAGTGTTTCATGTATACTTACCGACAAGAACTGATGCAAATACAACTGCAATGAAATACAGCGCAACAGCATAATGATGTCAAACGTTCATCCCTTCTGGCTCACCGTAATACTTTTGCAGTATACGTTTGCTTGTTTTAGTCCAATATCGCTTGCAATATTTAACTTTTTTGTATAGTCTAGTTACTACCTTTCTTGGTCACAATTAGCACATGATGCCATTAGCAACGTCATTGATAATTCCTCCAGTGAAATAGCATTGGCTGAAGTCTTCAGAACTTTGACTCAAATTGGTTCGTCTCCTTATCAACTGACGCTGCATTTTCGGTTGACTGGCTGCCACCTCTTCAGGAGCAGATCGGACGTAACTAAAAATACGTAATACAAATTTCTGAGAATATAACACTGAGTATATAAAACAGAAAGAATCTAATTATTCGAATATTTAGTTCAAAAACGCATTACTAATCACAAATTGGTATCTTTCAAAAAGAAGAACAGACAAGATGTTGTCGTTCATACAAACTCAATTAATCGACTATTAATAATCAATCAACTCGTACCCTCAACTTTCAGGAATCAGTGGAATCAGAATCAGACTGCCAAATGAGCTGAAAATGTTTCTGTCTGAGCCAGTTCAGTGGGGGGAAAAGGTTTCGTCACTGGCATCTGCAGAGACAGCAACGGCTTGCGATAAATCTGAACAACCACAAAATACCAATAGAGATACCACATCTGGAACTTGAGCAAAACAGCGAATCTGGAGTCACACCGGACTGACCATTCCTATTTGGTATTTGAGCTGTCACGAAAGGCGGTCCCTACGGAGCAGCCCGAGCAGTGACTTACGTACACCTAGTTCTTGTGAATAAACCTCTGTGGTTTTGTATTTATGTTGTTCGTCCAAGCTCATACTACGCCTGAGCCTAAGCCTCAGTCTAAGCCCAAAACAAAAAGTCAATCCTCTCTTCTAGTCGCGGAATTAGAGCCAAGGTAGCACTAGGGTTGTTGGGTGTCATTGTCATACCCCTTGAGTTGCATGGGGAAATAGTGGCGACTATAAGGAGGAGAATAATAGTCGCCGTGGACCGTGGTAGCTAAGACAGTGGACTGTGGAGATGCTCCTCATCCTGGACAAGAAGTGAAAGCTTATCAGTCCCTGGCAATGTTCGCAGATCAAGACGAGAATGATATGGATATCGCGACACTTACCTGATGCTGAGAGTGAACAAAGCGTAATATATAATAGGAACCGCTCCTAGTTGCCCATTGTTAGCAGTACCAGTAATACAGTAAAGTTTGACAGGACCGCTAGGTTCTTAAGAAGAGTAACGACAGCTCAGCAATGGCCCAGTAGCTCAAGTAGTAGACCGTTAGTCTGTGGTTCTAGAGACGAGTGGTTCGAATCCCCTATTATTGCACTTACTTAAGCATCCCCTCTCTTTCATAACAGTTTATGGAAGTATCAGTAGGCAGAACAGAGTCACTTCGAGGTTGAACCATCCGATGGTAATCAAATATCAATACCTGCCTTATATACTGGATCAGTCTTGGTTGAAAAGGTGTGTAAGCCCCAAAACAAGTGTAAGACTCAAGGACTAGGACTGCCCAGACTTTCGATTTTCGAAGAGAGGAAACAAATGGCATCCCCCTTTTTACAAGTATGCACTGAACTAAATCAGAAACCCTCAATAAGATGCAACTGAAATTGAGACAAATTGATTAGTCATAATATTCTTGACATCATGCCATTATGCTGGCGAACCGGTAATACAATATCCAGTCGATGTTACAGTAAAGTTAATATAGTCACAAACACGTCTTTATTAAGTAAAGTTCAAAGTTAAAACAGTTATAACTGTAAACGCAATAGTATATAGGATGTATGTATGTAGTGCGTGGTCATAAGAGTTAAGTTTTCAAACGATAGTTGGTTCAAAATAAAGACGACTCAATTTCAAAGATTATGCAAGTTGCACGGTATCTGACTGTGCATATAAATAGATATATAAAACGTGAATCGAGTTAAAAAATTTGCACACAGAACCTATTTTGCACACTAAGTCCAATACTGATTTCAGAGCTTTATTATCGAAAATATTCCAGAAAATAAAAACACGAGTCATATCCCCTTTTTGTTTTCAGTACGGTTAAGGAATGATCTTGAGTATCGATAGTGATTTCTGTTTCGATTACTGCAAAAAGGTCATAATCCAAAGTTAGTTTTTCAGAATCGTTACAAATCAGTCTTCCAAACAGTGGTATAGATAGTGTACGTTGTAAAGTAAACACAAGACGAAGACACATTGAACCAATACAGTCACAAGTACAGTAACAGTGCAGTAAAGTAGTACTATAGTCAGGGCGGTTGAAGTAACAGTTATACAGTTGTAGTTGTGTTCACAACATGGGGTAGCAGCAATCAGTTATTATCAATCAATAGTCAGTCGTCCAATCTGCAACATCCAATCAAATGTTGTTAACATAGTATTAATAAGTTATGAGTTATGTATGATTATTAGTTAATGTAGTTATTAATTAGTTAATCAGTTCAATCAATCACGAGTACATTAGACATAGACGATTCTGGCAGGGCGTTTCACTAGGCGTAAAGGTGACACTTATGCGTGCGTCTCAGAAACTGGCGTCTTAAAAAGAGGGCAATAAGTTTTTTAGAGTACGCATGAATCCTGCTTATTTACATTTAAGAAGCGGTTTTTACGCACTTTCACGTAAGCTCATATTGATTTTAGGCGTTCGATGGTACGGAATCGTTAGATAGCCATTTCTTATCTTTAGGGACTTTGATCAAGGAAACAATATTATTACTGTCCCACCCATACCCCCCTTGCCTCAGGTGGCTTGCGCTTGCCCCCCCCCCACAAGATCTTGGGTTTAATGCGAGGAAGCGAACTCCGGGTCCGGGCCCGCCGCGTATAGATGACACATCTGACCGACCACCCAACACAACAAAACAAGCAATATTATTGTCTGACTAAGCCGTTCATCTTAAAACTAAAGTCAAACGTCTGAGACGATTTTTACACACAGCATTTTGTAGGCATTTGCAAATTGTTACGTTTTGATGACATGACACTACATCCAAAACGCACTTAATGTCATGCCTAATACCATTGGCGCACGCAAAAGTTTTGGGTTTCTTGCAATGGGTTGGCAGTAATCACTAAAGGGACCCTTGAGTAAAAATTCACTGAAAAAAATTTCCTCCTCCACTTCCGTACGCCCTTGAGTAACACATTATCATACATGAACTTTGAATACAGTCTATTCAGAATTAATAGCATTAGGAGAGCGGTTTTTATCAATTTTCAACGCTCGAGCAACAAAACTGTGCTTTATTTTTTAGTCCAGTTTTTTTTGTAGACAAGTGCAGGTTTGAATACATATTGCCATAATATTCCAACCCCCTTTGTGTGAATAACAAACAAGAAACTAAATTCATTGATTCTCTCTGTCCCAAGACTTATACCTTGGATCACAGCATTTTACACACGAATACACACCGTGTATTTAATTTTTCTTTAATTTCATTTAAATTTAACAATTTATAATAAAAAACTACATAAACACATGAAAAACTCAAAAACTATCCAAATCCCATGTCAATAACTGCATCAATGACACATTAAATCTGTTGCAAACAGAAGTAAAATAATACCTTTTTGATTTACATCCAGTTTCGGATCAGTCCGTTCGCTGCCGCTTGGCTCCACTCAGCCGCCATTCTTGACCCTGTTTCTCTTCCTGAGCGTCCACAACCTACACAAATAACACTAAGAGTACTGAACTGTCTCATCCTTTCGTCTGTAAAACTAAGACACTATTATGTACTCTTGATGAAGGTAAAGGACCAATGTTTGGTACGAATAAAACAACATAATGTACTCTTGATAAAGAGCAAAGAAGCACTAATTTGTACTAAGTTATAAAGCAACTGAATAATAAATGGAAAATTCCTTCGCTATCACCTTCGTGGTGAAAAAGGGCAGAAGCAAAAAAAAACGGAGTTTAAAGCTAGACCAAGCAGAAGCAGTTAAACAAATAGTTTTGGTGTCACGGTGTTGGGAATTCGGTGATTTGGAACACGCAGTTTGACAGAACTCGCATAAAACTGAACTGCACAGTTTCACGGCCAAATATACTTCAATATTCTGCCTTTCATAATATCACCTTCTGATAACTTACTATCATGAATTCAAGTCACTGTTTTTGGGTTGCCGACCAATTGTTATTTAATTTAATTTAATTAATTATATTTTTTTAATTTTACGAGACCTGAGCAATTCAACTAATTTTGCACTCTATTGCTATGAGTAACAACTAACAGTAACATTAAGTTATTGGAACTAGACATGAAAAATTATTTCAAATACCTTGAAGTGAACACCATCAATATATTGACCATGCAGGGCAACCTTAGCTTCATTAGCTGACTGTTCAGACGCAAAACGGGCATAACTAGAAATACACAAAATTCAAATACAGCAATATATAAAACCTGAAAACGGAAAAAACAGAGAGATCAGAATGTTAATATCGGACACCAAAACGACTTTTACAATGTTGTTAACTTCCTCAAAAAAACAGAAAATGGCTTCAAATAAATTAACTAAAACTAATATCAAATATTTAAACAAAAGCAACAATAATCAATCAATAACAACAAATAAAACGATTTACTATCAACTCGTATCGTACCCATAACTTTTATCAGGAATCAATGACACATGAATTAGATTGCCAAAAGAGCTGAAAATGTTTTCCAGTCTCTGTCGGGACAACGGGGAGGAGAGAATAATGAATAACCGTTTGGCCACTGGCGTCTCCAGGGACAACAATGGCTTGCTGACGAATCTGAACAAGCAAAAACCTGTCTGAGGGCCTTATCCAAAATAACGGATTTAACGGATTAGATTTAAATCAATTTTGCCAATAACACAGCACAAAATGATAATAGCCGGCTCAAATTTTGCTCTACATAGCTTACATACAATATCTCGGTGTGTGCCAAGTTTCAGTAAATTAAGTTTAACTGGCGTTGCGTTATTGACGAAATAAAGTTAAATCTAATCCGATAAATCCAATTTTGGATAAGACCCTGAGCAACCAAAACAAAGTTTGAGTTTATTACACACTGACTGCTAAACTGTTAAAAACATGCTAAGACGCTATTCCTAAGTATCTTGACTAAACACACACGCTAATTAGTCCAGTCCGTTTAATCCATTAAAGGAATAGGCCGTAAGTTTCTTCTTCATTAATCGCTCGGGAAGGTAGCTTAGGTTTTAGCTATTATAACAAAATGTAACTTCCATCACAATAGTGAGCGCTGTAATTACATCAACTTCAATAGTCTTTAGTCTACATGTAGTCAAAAACGCTTAACTTCAAGAATAGGCTAGCCATCAAATTTGAAAAACTGACTAAATTAACCGCGCTCAAATAACAGGCACGTACACAAATGTGTTAAACTATA
>JASANF010011384.1:0-18190 GCA_030248245.1 Trissonchulus sp. WLG1_4
GTATCATATTTAAACTATTTGGTATCATATTTATATCATATTTAAATTTTTTCCAAGTATCAAATATCAAAAGTATATTTAAATTCAAGGTATTGTATTTATATCATATTTAAATTTTTTCCGAGTATCAAATATCAAAAGTATCATATTTAAATTCAAAGTATTGTATTTATATCATATTTAAATTTTTCCGGGTATCAAATATCAAAAGTATCATATTTAAATTCAAAGTATTGTATTTATATCATATTTAAATTTTTTCCAAGTATCAAATATCAAAAGTATCCTATTAAAATTCGAGGTATCATAATCTATATCAAAATTTTGATTCCCACGCTTAAAGGCGGCACCTTTTGATGTTTGTGCAGGCTAAGAACGGCGGCATTCTTTGATCTCGCTATTTGCTCCGCCTCCTTATTTTGATTGGCTACTGCGTCGTTTCTTTAATTATAGAAGGCATTGCCAGTCGAGCTGTACTATAAAGACCAAAGGGGGCACTTTTGTGTAAATTTTAGTAGGTAAAAAATATAAGAAAATCAATCAATATTCAATAGGCAGTAAGTAGGCTGGTAGTTCGTTTGGTTTTGTAGCATTTTGATACTTTTGATAAACATATGATACTTAGGTATTAATACTTTTAATAACGGTATCAATATCAAAATTGGCATCAAAGGTATCATATTTAAATTATGGTATCATATTTAAATTATTTGGTATCATATTTATATCATATTTATATTTTTTCCAAGTATCAAATATCAAAAGTATCATATTTAAATTCGAGGTATCATATTTATATCATATTTAAATTTCTTCCAAGTATCAAATATCAAAAGTATTTTATTTAAATTCCAAGTATCATATTTATATCATATCTAAAATATTTTGCGGTATCAAAACAACAGTACTCAGCGGTTGTTTTCGAAAATGACATCTGGTCCACAGATGGAAAATTGTGTTTGTTGCTCATCTATATTACATGGACAAAACTTTTGATTTTCAGCAAATTATTTGATTTCATTTAATATTTTTTCATCACATTCTTCATTCCCAAGAACACTGGGAATCGATGTTCAGCATCATACGTCGATCAATATTAAACATATTCGCTGATATGAATACGGGAGTACCAATCATTTTGTCAACAGCATAGGACTGGACACCAAGTATTTCATATCCAACTTCAAGTCAGCCTCGCTGATTAAAAAAACCAGGATCCATAGTTGAATTTGCTTTTACCAAATTTTCCAAACTTGTAAAAAGCCTACCACTCATTCGAAAACCGCACAGGTGTTGCGTATGCAGTTCACGGTCATAGCAGGCATCGATTTAGTAGCGCAAACATTATTTGCGCTTCATTCGTAGACGACGTTGCGCTGCAGAAGTTCAAAACTTGTAGGCACGTTATCGTAATTCTCCATCAAGTGCACAGTCAGGATGGACACTAGACGTAGTCTATGCTGTCCACCAGTGTAGTGGGTCCAGTTAGGGTAGGTAATAGACAGCATTCGACAGCAGAGGTCGCAAATGGAAAACTGCCACACACGTTGGGAAAATTGCACTCGTGCTTTAATGGAACTTTGCCAAGCCTCTGTCAAGAGATCGTTTTTTCCCCGCTGGTAAAATTCGTACTGAATATGCTGCTGTGAAATGAAGGCCTTCAGCAATCGAATACAAGGATAGATTCGTCCTCCCTCTCGACTGAAAATTTCCCGCCCAGTGAACTGACTGTCAAGGTTTATGATACGATATGGTCCGTCACGACACTTGATCAGCAAGTTTTTCCACGGATACAGCCAACTATTTTCCCCAAGGCTGGTATCACAGCTGTCCACACTCGATTATATCTTTGTTGGGTAACGAACGTGTGTAAGCGAAATCGAAATAGCACTTTTTGTGCTATAGCGCTTTTTTTATGCGCTATATGCGCTATAAGCGCTATGGAATTTGCTATATGCGCTATTTGCGCTATAGCGCTTTTTGGGGTGCTATATGCGCTATTCGCGCTATATGCGCTATCGAAGGTGCTATATGCGCTATTTGCGCTATACCGCTTTTTAGGGGTGCTATATGCGCTATAGCGCTTTTTGGGGGTGCTATATGCGCTATTTGCGCTATAGCGCTTTTTGGGGATGCTATATGCGCTATTTGCGCTATTTAGGCGCTATTTTGTGCTATTGGCTAATTTATTGAAAATTTTTTGTCCTTTTTAGTGAGTATACGGGCCCTCTCTAAATAAGAATAATTTTAAAATTATTTTTAAAATTTTGTTAGTGTTCTAGTCGACGATATAAAAAAATAGCGCATATAGCAAAACGATAGCGCATCAAAGTGCTATAAGCGCTATTTTTTTCGTAGGCTTAAAAAATAGCGCTTATTGCACCAGATGGCGCTATTTGCGCTATTTAGGCGCTTGGACGCTGCTTGGACTTGATTATTATTATATTATTATGATTATTAACTCATTATTGCTTTAAACTATTTCTCGTTCTTTTCCTGCTTAACAAGTAAGTTATATATGTTTTTTGGTTATTTCCTTTAATGATCTGTTTTTAGTAGAATATTAATATGCTGGAGAATACTTTATTTACGAATTTTTTTATTTATTTATGAATCTTTTTACCCTTCTAGAGTTTCATTTTGCGTAACCAATAGGAGCGAAGAATGGAAACTTATGTTGGGTAAGTGCCTACAATTTTGACTAATAGGAGCGAGGGATGGAAAGCCCTACAAACCCAACAACCGGGGGGGAGGGGGGGGGGGGTGGACGCCTACTCAATAAATTAACCAATAGCACAACATAGCGCCTAATTAGCGCAAATAGCACCCTCAGGTGCTATAAGCGCTATTTTTCAAGCCTATGAAAAAAATAGCGCTTATAGCACTTTGATGCGCCATCGTTTTGCTATATGCGTTATTTTTTAATATCGTCCATGAAAACACAAACAAAAAGTTTAAAAGAATGTTAAACTTCTTAATTTTAATTGAGAGATCTTATACGTACTAAAAAGTACAAAAGTTTTCATTAAAATAGCCGATAGCACAAAATAGCGCCTAAATAGCGCAAATAGCACCCTCAGGTGCTATAAGCGCTATCGAATAAAATAAAAATTTTATCTAAGTAAAAATAGCGCCTCCGGAAAAAATAGCACCTGCCATGCGCTATTATAGCGCTGTGCTATTATAGCACTTTTTATAGCATCATAGCAGATATTTTTCGGATTTTGAAATGTGCTATAATTTGCCAAAAAAGCGCTATTTTCCGAAGCGCTATAGCCGCTATTTTAGGTGCTATATGCGCTATATAGCGCATATAGCGCTTATAGCTTATGAATAGGTACCACTATGGGCCCCGATTTACATGTATTCATATGATTTTCACATTTAATTATGTAATTATGTATACATATATTTCGTGTGAAATACGTGTCCATATAAATACGTGTGATTGTGCATCCTCATGTGAGGATGCATATATATTACGTTTTGTAATATACATAGTATGAATACATGTAATGGGTTAAAAAAATTTTTGGGAAGCAAAAAATTTTTGGGAAGGTGAGTTTTTCGACTAAATACGGGGGTGCCCCCCCCCGCATGTTTACGCACTAATAGGCTGAGGGGCCTATTAGCGCGTCAGGTGGTTGTAGCCCAGCCAACTGCTGGATTTACACTAGGCAATTGCCAACCCAGCCGGGCCTTTGTTTTCGTAGAGGCCAACTGGGGACGGGTCAGCTGAATTTTCTGCTGCCCGCTGTATGTGTCTGTTGTGTGTGTGTGTGTGAATACGTATGAGTGGCCATGCGCGTAGTAATAATATTGGAACGCGCTGTGTGTAGTATGTGTGTGTGTGTATGTCTACTGTCTGGGTGCCCACTCGCCCAGACAGCGAACTCAGCCTGGCTTCCGCACTGCGTGCCGATGTCTACAGTGCAGTAGCCAGTGCACTATTACGTTTTTATGCTTGGGAGCGGGTGAGTGTTTGTTCTTTGGGGATTTTTTTGACTTGGTGTTTTTAGTTTTCGTTCACTAGTTCGGTGGCTGGGTGGGTGCTTATGTTTTGTGTGGCGATAAGCACCAGGGTCAAGTTTATTGCCCATTGGAGAAGCAGTTTTTGGAGTCTATGTACTATAATTGCTCTGCTCTTCAATTTTGCTTCAGCTGTGCTGAGAAACTTAGTCGTGATTTTTTTGAAAAGCACTGCTATGTTCTCTATGTCAGCTATGGATGCAACTGGGAAACGTGTCGGCTACAATCTGCTTTTTGTGAATTGGATCATTGTGTTGTGCCATATAACGACGCTGAACGTCGTGAATTTTTGCAAGAATTTATGATCCATAGTCCCGAGCTACAGTACATATTTGATGAAACAACGTTTTCTGTAGTCCATATTAGTGGGCAGCAGATTAATGTGAAAGAACACTCCTGTGTCAATGTGGAAGAAGCAACTGCGGTCATATGCATTGGCCTTCATTTTGCAAAATGTTGTCAACGCGAGTTTATTCTTAGTGGTCAATGTATGTCTATTGGCATCATTTGTGTTCATCGTGCTCAAGTGGAACTTTTGGAAATGGGGTTTGCTGCCGAGTCGGACGTCAGTGATATTATCCAATTTATTGAAATTGCTACGGTTGCTTCCTGCCAGGGTCGAACCGAACGTATGACTTCGTGGTCATGCGTTTGGTTGAGTCGACGTTTGATGACGAAGTCTGTTGTCCACGAACAAAGGAAACTTTGTTGGAGGATAAGCGACAATTGACCGTTTTCAGTCGTCATAAGTTGGGAATGATTTTGATCACAAATATTTTCCGGTTCATCAACAATCAACAATATATGACGCGACTGATCAAATTTCTCCATGCCAATGTCCTTTATTGGTCAGCTGAATAGGACATGTTTGTCGCTCCAAATAATGCGTTGATGGTGTGGGAATTGTTGCACTCGGTTGAACGTCGTGGTGTAACCGAGCGACTAAGAAGTTTACTTATGTAGATTTGTTTTTTGTGATGATATAACATATGTATATTTTTGTTTTGTTTGCTATATTCAAGAGAATTTTATCAGCAGATTTATTTTGTTATAAAAATTGTGTCGTTTTTTAGTACAAAATTTTTTTGAGATATATTTCATGACTAATGGTGTAAATTGAATGAAAGTAGAAAATTGTCATATAAAAATTTTACATTTTATAAATGTAAAAATTTAATGAACTATTCATGATGAGTCATAGTTGAAAGTCGACGAGAATGATTATTTTGGTAGTTTATAGAGTCTGTTAGAATTTGTTAGATTGACTATTGCGTTTTTCGGCTTTATATTGTTTGTAGTCGTGTAAAAGTAGGTGTAAAGTACGTTTTATTAACTATATAAAAAACAAATGATGATATTATATGAGTGTATAACTCCAAAAAGTTTAGTGTTTTTCCGTTAATCGTGAGTTTCGTAAAAGCAATACAAAAAAAAATTTTAAAAATCACTGATGGGGTGTATTAAAATTATTACAACAATGAATTCACAAAAGATATTCTGTTCTTGTAATGTAGTTTTTTAAAGCGAGGAGGTTGTTATTTTATATAAAAAGATTGCTTTAGTTTTGATGAAGGTATTTGTAGTTATGCTAGTGTTAAAAAATATCTCAAATTTGAATTATTTACCCCTTTAAATTTGATAAGTTAGACTAATTTCTGAAAATAAGGTTAAAGATGACTTTACAATAATTTGAAGTTGGTCATTTCTAAATTTTAACTGTGAATTGTTTATTGTTATACGAATAAATTAATAAATTTTTTATATATATTTCATTGTCTTACTTTCAATTTTCAATAAAAATTTTTTATTAATGGAATGTATTTGTTTATTTATTGTTATGATGATGGATTCTGAATATTTTAATCTTACATTTTATTTGATTTGAATCTGATATGGTTGATTTTATGATGCTCTACAAGGTAGTAAATTAAAATTAAAAATTAAAATTTAATTAACAATCGTTTAACTTTATACGTTTGATACCTACACACTTAAATCGTAACCTTTATAATACTTTACTTTTTTCTGTTACCTTGAGATTGATCGAGCATTTTATACAGTTTGAAAAAATTTCTTCTCGATAAATCTTGAGCAGAGACATAAAGTGGGAGAATTTCTGTCATTTATATAAATAACAAACGAAAAAACAAAACAAAACGTATACAAGTACATATTATACTGAAAATTAATCATCATTACAATCATGACACAATTACAATTTTCAACAAACAAATAATTTACTATATTTTATAGACTCCTAATATATAAGATATCAAATAATGAAAATGTAAAAAAGGACAAAGTTGATAACATTTCTGAGCATCATTGAGTATATACAACATTTAAAAATAAATAATGAATACAAAATAACCCATTAAATTATATTTATACTTTTTTTACAATAGAATAAACAAATCCAAGTATAAAAAATGAAAAAAACAAACCTTACCACATTCAAATGAATATTTCTTATAATAAACACTGCAATGCTGCAAGTGTTACTTTAAAGCTGACAATCGTTTTCTATCTAAAACAAACTTTCATAATAATTATAATCATTCACAATCAAAAAATTTATATTAATTATTACTATAATTTATCGTAATGATTTTTTCCATCTTAAATATCATTGTAATTTAAAAATGTTACTAATTTATTCAAACAACAGATCATATTTTCTATTATCAACTATACCTTATTAATAGTATTGAATTTTCAAGTTGAAAAATAAATAAATTATCTTAATTTATATCTAATTTTAAAAAATCCAATTTGATATATTTTGTTCAAATGTTTTTAGATTTATGCACTGACATAATATACACACCAGTTTTTTTATATAGTTGATAAGTCGTTTCTAAGTTGAGAAAATGACATTTTCGTATCAAAATCACATAATCTGATCTTTTAAAATTTTCAAAAGCTTGTAACACCAAATATACAAACTATTTTCAGAAAATGAAAAAAAACTAGTGGAGATATGTTTCTAAGGATATTCTAGTTAAAGTTTCGAAGCTTTTCGTGCGCCATTTTTTAGCTTGACTTCTGTGAACGCGAAAAGCGACATTAACCCCTTAATTTCAATCTATAATTCTAAAATTATTCTACTTAATAATTATTGCAATACATTTGTTTTCATTGGTAATGCTGATAGGCACATTCATTAGCGAGATCACATGACGCTCAGCAAGATAGTGTGGTCGCTGACAATAGACCACACCATCTGTTTGAATGTGAGCATCACACTCGTCTGCTTCGTATACATAAAACTGAACTTCTTGACGAACAGTATTCGGAGCCAGTGCATATCTTTTGAAGATAGAAGCCACGAGTGCATACTGATGTTCCAGCATAAATTTATACTCCTCTTCACGTCAGATAGATGACATGATGTGGATGAATGGCTCTATAACATTAATATATATATATATATATATATATATATATATATATATATATATATATATATATATATATATATATATATATATATATATATATATATATATATATATATATATATATATATATATATATATATATATATATATATATATATATATATATATATATAATTACAAAAATCTAACACCCATCGAAGTGACTTCAACTTGCTTTGTTTGTAGTTGTTTTCTATGATTAAATATATAATAATAATAAATTCGCCAAAAACTGTTTCCACTGCCTACGTTCAATTAAATGGAGAACAATTGAAAAATTGGTACCCTTCTTTTTCAAGAAAGGTATGAATTTTCACCAAAACGAAATATTTTATCGTCAACCTGTAAATTACAATGTACTCATATTTTCAAAATTTTATAAAAATTCCATTTTCTTAATGCATAAATTACAATAATTTTATTTTAGAATAATATAGAGTAATACATAATTCTACACATTTTTAATTTCTGAAAACATGTCAATCCAATACCATTTATAAGAAACAAAAAAATAGTAATAATTACTTGTTTACCTTCAAAATTCGGATAGAAATGTATATGACACTGCACGCTGCAAAGTGTCCAACCAGTGATAATTGAATTCCAATTCACTATAAATAAAAAATAATAATAATTCATCTAATTTAGGATTAAAAATACAATTACTATCAAAATTTTCCCAACCATTTCCTGACCAAACCCCCCATTATGAAAAAATTCCACACAAATACCATATTTCTTATAAAACACTCCATTTTCAAAATTCTTTGACATATTTCTTACTTCTAACTTTTAATATCATCCATCAAAAAAAAATCCCACAATAAATCAATTCTTAGCACAAAGCTTATTTAACAGTCTTATTTTAGTATCATTCAATAAAAAATCCGATACAAATTGCATATTTCTCACTTAAGGTGGTAGTGTCGCCAAAGCAGTTTTGCTCATAGGTTGCAAAAAGAGAGCTTTTTGCCTTGAAATTGTACGTTCACTGAGATACTAGTAAAATGCTATATGATGTCAAATAAATACTACCAGACACGAGACTACCAATATCTACCAATATTTTGAACTAATCACCAGGGCCCAATTTTATAAAGATTTCAACGGACCGTTGAACTCAACGGCGCCGTTGAGCTCAACGGAGCCGTTGAAATTTCATCCGATTTTATAAAGAATTTCAACGGCTCCGTTGAACTCAACGGCTCCGTTGAGCTCAACGGCGCCGTTGAGTTCGACGGAGCCGTTGAAATTTGCTATAAAATTGACTGAAATGTAGGTCGGCGGTTTAATTTTAATGTGACCCCATTACCAAACTAACACTGGACTAAACGGACTTAACATGCACGCTTAACATTAGCGTGCATAGTTAAGTCCGTTTAGTCCGATGAAAAAGCAGCGCGCTAGAAGTTAAGTCCGTTTAATCCGGAGGTTTTGGAATGGCATTTTTAAGCTGAATTTTTACACCGCTTAGTCCGATTAAAATTATCCCTTTAATCCGGTAAAGGAATGGGCCCTTAGATATGAAACTATTAAACTTCACCAGGTTCATAACGAGATTCAACGTGAGTTGAGATGAAACGGCGTTTCAATAGCCCAAAAGTTTGTTCGATCAAACAGCGGGTCTTTGCATGAGCTGTATTATATCTCCGTTCAGCTGGAGTCGCAGGAACCAGAATTGGGGTCATTAGCCAGGGAAGACAAGGGTATGCAGAATCCCCAAGTATGATGCTGTAAATATAAATAATAAGTTTAATTATTATATATTAATTAACTAAATTACTGAAGCTATAATTAAATAATTCACAAGTAGAAATTGACTATACAAGAATACAAATAATGACGACTTGATGATCGCGCTTTTATCAACTGACTTAAACAAGTAACAACTTTTCCTATTCACAAGAAACTTGTCCATTATCTTTAACAAGACATACTGTTTTTTCCGCTTTAAAACTGTAATCTCCTATTCTTACCGAAGTGACGGGCGATTGGGGGCATTTTTAAAATAATTAAAAATGAACAATAAATCTAACCCAAGATTTGCATTGTGCTCCATCAAATTGAAAATGCCACTGTTTCTCAAGACATGCGCGTCATGACAGCTACCGGGCCACTCCGAGGACAAATCAATAATTTTCATCTTGCTGTCACACACCATTTGGACATTAATTGACGGATAACCTTTTCGATTAATGTAAGGGCCATCCATTAGCCCTGACGGCCGCTGAATTCTGATTTGTGTTCCGTCTACACAGCCAATCACTTTGGGAAAAGCAGCAATCTAAAAGCAACGAAAATGTAATATTATTAAAATAAACCTATAAAAATGTCAGCAGGTATTAGTTTGTAAAGCGAGAGTTATGTGAAGATTAGAGACGGGACCCGTTTCACATTACCGGTTCCGGATCCGTTTCCGGTTAAACGGTACATGTTCTGGTTCCAGGTTACCGGAACCGGGTCTGGTTCCGGTTCGAACCGGGTCTTGTTCCGGTTCCGGTTCCAATTCCAAATTAGCTTCCGGTTCCGGCTTCGGTTCCGGTTTTGGTTCCGGTTAAATCCAGTTCCAGTGGAACCGATCCCAACACCATTGGGAATTATGACTATTACAATATTGTGCTAAACGTTTGTGCTCATGTATCATTTTTAACTTCAGTTATGTGAGCGCAAACTATACTTAGGGCCTGTTCACACATTCGGATTAACTGGATTAGATTAACTGAGTTAACTGAAATAACTTAACACAGAAGCATGTGATTTTTTCAAATTCGACACAATTGCTCCTGTGTGTTAATTGCATAAACATGTAAATTTTTGGAAAGATACTAAAATATTATGTTGAGTTATTGCAGTTTATTCAGTTAATCTAATTCCGCCTAATCCGAAATTGTGAACAGAACCTTAAAAATCATTTCATAACTTAATACAAACATGAAATGTTAATTTAACACTTGTTTATCCTTTATAACATATGAAAATTTTTTAAGATGTGGCTGTAAATTTACCTGATGAAAATGTGCCATATTTTCATTCCTTTGTTGCAATTCCGGAAACACAATGAAATTATGCAAATGTTGTTGCAGTGCGAATGTCACTGACCACAAGCATACACATACACTTGCAACATCAATACCAAACCCGTCCGCAATGGTGCGCTGCATGTCTCCAGTTGCGTAATAACGCAACGCCACGCACAGCTGGAGACTGGACGGGAGAGAGCAATTGCGCTTAGTAGCGCGAGCAAGTTCCTCATCAATTAGTGACAGCAAGTGCAGAATGGCATGCTGCGGGAACCTGTATCTTTTTATCAAATCAATGTCGTCAAATACGTCCAACGGATTACATCGGTCGCGAAAAATGCGTTCCCGACGACGAGCCCTGTCAAACTCGATTAGCTCAGTAAGCACAACTAAGTGGGCCATCTATAAAAATATTAATATAGACATTAATTTTCACAAATAAATTACTAAAAATAAAAGACATCATCCCATAGGTTCGATTCATACTGCTATACGGACATTAGGACATACGGGCAAACTGATGAACGTACTTCCGCACAGACTGACTGATAGAGCGCCTGTTCAAATCATACTTTAGTCCGTTCAGCTATATGCCCGGTTGCCCTTCAGCCATATGTCCGTTCATCCATAGTAAACTTTACAATTTCAATTTGTCCGTATGTCCGGCAAAATTACATTCAGTTCAACTCTGTCCGCTTTTTGAGAAAATACGAGCAAACGGACATACGGCTCAAAAGTATGAATTGGACCCTTGTCCATATGCCCGTACAGCATTATGTGTGTATGTCACAATGTTCAAAAAGTATGAATTGACAAAATAGACAAAACGTGTTTTTCCTTAGTTCCTTATGTCCGTTTGTCCGTATGTCCTATCAAACTATGAATCAACCCATAAAGTTTTTATTTACTTAATTAAAATAGAGTGTCCGTTAGTTTATATTATAAACCATTTTCTTTGACTGCTATAACAATTGAACTGAATTACATAACTTAAGGCCCGGTTCACACAGCTTTACATTTCACCTTTACTTTATTAATCATTAATTTAATAATATAATTAAAACAATTCAATATATTATGGATTAAGAAAATAAAACTACCAACATATTATATAAATTTAGCTCAAGGCTTGATTGTTTACAGTTTTGAATTTTGACGAATTTAATTAGATTTCTCAGTATTATTATTATTATTACTTCTATTATTTAACGAGTCCTAATTATTAGTACTTCAGTTAGTTAAGTTTCCGCTACAATTTAAAAATTTGCTTAAAATGTTCTTTGTTAATTTGAACGATATTTTTAAAATTTTTGATATTGTTTACTAGCTAAATATTTTCTATAGGAAACATTTCTGCATAACAGTAGTCCTTAAAAAAAATATCAGTCAAAACATTTTGTAACTTAAATTCAACAACAATAGAATTAACGCCTACAATAAAATTCTAAAATAAATTTTGAAAATAACGCATACGATTACTAAATGAAAAGAAAGCTGCAAAATAATGCTGCATATAAATAACAAGGCGAAATAAAATGTTCTATTTTTGATTTATTTGATTTTAGAAGTTAGACTATAATGAATTTCAGCCTAAAAAGCCTCCGTTGAGCTCAACGGAGCCGTTGAAATTTCATCCGATTTTATAAAGAATTTCAACGGCTCCGTTGAGCTCAACGGCTCCGTTGTGTTCAACGGCGCCGTTGAGCTCAACGGAGGATTTTTAGTCTTTATAAAATTGAAATTTTTTCAACGGAGAATTTTCAACGGTCCGTTGAGTTCAACGGTCCGTTGAAATCTTTATAAAATTGGGCCCTGTTGTAAGCCAGACATCACACAATAGAGGCATAAAAATTCAAAAAATCAAGCCAGATATCAGATTGGCCAGCTTGTGAAGTACATGTAACGTTTTGACGCACAATTTTTTGTCACAAATAAGAAAAATGAAAAATAAAGGTTCGTTTTTCTTTAGATTTCAAAATAAGCTTCTAGATTTTTTACAATTTATCATTATTGCTGTGAGTACTTCACAGTTTACGCACAGTTTCACAGTTCAAATGGGTATTACTCCGCAACCACTCAAGCAATTTGCACTAAATTTTGTGTGCATAAACTAGAGCATATGTGCTTTTAGTCTGTGTAAACAATCTAAACAAAAAGTTTTGTAGTTGTGACGAAATTATCGAATGTGAATAGGTTTTCAAAACGTCATTTTTCCGACTTTGCGACTTCACTGCTAACTGTATGCTGCATCAATTTTGCTGAAACTTAACGAAATTATTTGCCTTGAAACATATTTTTAGAATATATAAAGAATAATGACCTATCTTTCACTGAAAAAGTTTTATAGAACCGCAAAATCGACTGGTTTCGCGACACTACCCCCTTAAACGCTCGATTCTCTAATTTTACTCATATTCACATGCACCTACACACCGCTCATAGCTCTCTTCATATAGTTTTCGTAAAAATATCTATCACAATGTGCTTTTACTAATACTATTCTATCAGCATCGGTTTAGTATCATTCCATGGAAAATCTCATGATAATTCAATATTTCTCATTAACCCAGTCGATTATTAAAATTTCATATACATTCATATGCACCCACACACGACTCATATCTCCGCACATACACTTTTTACGTAGCCCCATTGACGGTCGCGTATATACAATATTCAGATTCTCAGTTTCCTACGTTAATTTGAGTAAGTCAAAATTTTAGTATTAATCAACAGTAGAAAGATAGGCACTTCGTTAGGCATTCACTCCCCATTTCCTTGACATGTAATGTCAAATAGACGGAAAAATTCAAAAATAAATAACCCGAGGTAGAATCGAACTACTATCTTTCTGATTCGCGATCAGACACTCTTAGTACATACAACACTACCGATTGAACAATACGGATCGTCGAAACCATTTCTTTTAATTACTCATTAGAATCAAAGTACATGTTAACACATGAAACCGTTTTACTCAACTATGCCAAACTATTACTTACAAAACCCCACTTTTCTGCTAGTAAAAACTAACAATACATATTTCAAATTTTTAAAATATGCAAGTGTACAAGTTGAACATGTACAGAAAGTATATCAATCGAAGCAACAGTATCGTACTTAACACTTACTAGAGTGTGTTCTTCATGTGTAGTGGTTAATACATTGGAATTTAAATCTCATGACCAAACTTCTAATCTGGATAAGACGATTTTTTTTCAAAATTTATTAATCTTAAATAAAATTAATTTTGCTATTTTTTTAATTTATGAATTTTTTCAGATAGAAACTATAGAGCTACTCAGTAGTAACGGTATCCAAATATATGCCTTTAAAATTGTTTTTTCTTCACAGGAAATCGCAGCGTTTAATATTTACGCATGAATATTGACACTCAGATCTTAGACATTGACCACTACTCGCTCAACAAAAGAGCTTGTTCATACTTGTTCATCCAACTACTACCTTGTAGAGCATCATAAAATCAACCATATCAGATTCAAATCAAATAAAATGTAAGATTAAAATATTCAGAATCCATCATCATAACAATAAATAAACAAACACATTCCATTAATAAAAAATTTTTATTGAAAATTGAAATTGAAACGCAATAGTCAAATCTAACAAATTCTAACAGACTCTATAAACTACCAAAATAATCATTCTCGTCGACTTTCAACTATGACTCATCATGAATAGTTCATTAAATTTTTAAATTTATAAAATGTAAAATTTTTATATGACAATTTTCTACTTTTATTCAATTTACACCATTAGTCATGAAACTGCACTGAAACTCACAGTGCCACACAACGAAACTTATGCTTAAGGTAAACGTAAAAGTTGACTTGAATTCAACTGGGCTTCCGAACATCCAGACAGCCTTTACGGATACTTTCGGGCAATTTGTTACGGACATTCGGAGAACTGTGCATAAAACTACTTCTACTCGGCTCGGACGAGGACAGCCCTTACGGACAAGTATAAACCGGGCTCAAGTCTGACAGAAAATCCCTAAATGCGCCACTTACTTATTTCAGTGGCATGACTTCCGCGACTACTTGCTGTACTCTATTTCATGTATTAGTCATTTTTGAAAGTCTACCGTAAAATTATATTTACCTAACAGTTTAGATTTAAATTTATTTGGGAATAACGCTGCACCAAATTGACTTTTTTTGAAAATTTAGGTATTCATGCCATAATTATGGAGGCATGCAACAAAGTGCGCAATTTCAGAGACGTAACAGTGAGGGTAGCCTTAGTGTTTTTGACCGGCCTGAATTTTTGGTTGGCCGCCCGCCGGCCGACCCGACGCTCCGGCCGGCCGGCCAGCCGGTAAAAGCCGGCCGGCCGGCCGGCTAAAACCAGCCGCCCAGCCGGCCGGTCAAAATTGGCCGGCCGACCGGCCGGTTAAAATCCACCGACTGAAAAAATTAGGCCGGCATATATAACAATCCGGCAGGCTAAGTTATGCCAAAATGACCATCTGGGATTTGGATAAATTGGTTTTGTCCGTAAATTCGGCCGCTCCGGCCGGCCGTCCGGCGGCTTTCACGGGCCGGCCAGGCCGGCGGCTTACGCGGCCGGTCACAAGCACTAGGTATCCTACGCCGACGAATAGCAGTTGAACATATGTATGTATGTATGTACTTTACATAGTCCAGGTTTATTAATGTAAGCTTGGGATTTAGTAGGGCTGCTCCGGCAACCGTCTAGAATAAGTAAAAATGTGTAGCTAACGCAAAATATAACAAAACTGAAACTGAAACTAAATGCTTTTGGAACTGAAACTGAAACTTAAACTGAAACTAAATCAATCTCGGAGCTAAAACTTCAGCTGAGACTTAAACTAAAGCAGAGCTGAAACTTAAACTGAAACTGAAACAAATTTGTTCTGGAGCTGAAACTACAGCTGAAACTGAAACGAAATTAGGAGCTGAAACTGAAACTGAAACTTAAACTGAAACTCACAAGGCAACTTTAACATCACTAGTCTGTGGACGCAAAAATTACAAAAAATCTATAATAATCCACTTGTAACTATATTACATATAGCCAATTAAAAGTGGTCACACCTACTTTCACAGAAATACAAACAAAAAAATAAACACAAAAGTCAACGTAACTAATGCCTCTAAAGACCAATTTCTTTAACCACTATAATCTATTTTTTTTCTTTCTCATTGACATCATACTAATACTCCCGAATCATAGCTCAATCAATTTAAAAATTAAACATCTGCATAGTACAGTGTTCAACTCAACTTATTAACTATAATTGATATACCAAATTAAAAGTGGTCACACCTACTTTTACACGACTACAAACAAAATAAAGCCGAAAAACGCAATAGTTAAATCTAACAAATTCTAACAGACTCTATAAACTACCAAAATAATCATTCTCGTCGACTTTCAACTATGACTCATCATGAATAGTTCATTAAATTTTTAAATTTATAAAATGTAAAATTTTTATATGACAATTTTCTACTTTTATTCAATTTACACCATTAGTCATGAAATATATCTCAAAAAAATTGTGTACTAAAAAACGACACAATTTTTATAACAAAAATAAATCTGCTGATAAAATTCTCTTGAATATAGCAAACGAAACAAAAATATACATACGTTATATCATCACAAAAAACAAATCTACATAAGTAAACTTCTTAGTCGCTCGGTTACACCACGACGTTCAACCGGGTGCAACAATTCCCACACCATCAACGCATTATTTGGAGCGACAAACATGTCCTTTTCAGCTGACCAATAAAGGACATTGGCATGGAGAAATTTGATCAGTCGCGTCATATATTGTTGATTGTTGATGAACCGGAAAATATTTGTGATCAAAATCATTCCCAACTTATGACGACTGAAAACGGTCAATTGTCGCTTATCCTCCAACAAAGTTTCCTTTGTTCGTGGACAACAGACTTCGTCATCAAATGTCGACTCAACCAAACTCATGACCACGAAGTCATACGTTCGGTTCGACCCTGGCAGGAAGCAACCGTAGCAATTTCAATAAATTGGATAATATCACTGACGTTCGACTCGGCAGCAAACCCCATTTCCAAAAGTTCCACTTGAGCACGATGAACACAAATGATGCCAATAGACATACATTGACCACTCCGAATAAACTCGCGTTGACAACATTTTGCCAAATGAAGGCCAATGCATATGACCGCAGTTGCTTCTTCCACATTGACACAGGAGTGTTCTTTCACAATAATCTGCTGCCCACTAATATGGACTACAGAAAACGTTGTTTCATCAAGTACGTACTGTAGCTCGGGACTATGGATCATAAATTCTTGCAAAAATTCATGGCGTTCGGCGTCGTTATATGGCACAACACAATGATCCAATTCACAACAAGCAGATTGTAGCCGACACGTTTCCCAAGTTGATTCAACAGCTCACATAGAGAACATAGCAGTGCTTTTCAAAAAAATCACTACCAAGTTTCTAGCACAGCTGAAGCAAAATTGAACAAAACAAAGCAATTATCATACGTAGTCTCAAAAACTGCTTCTCCAATGGGCAAGTAAAATTGACCCTGGTGCTATCGCTACACAAAACATAAGCACCCACCCAGCCACCGAACTAGTGAACGAAAACTAAAAACACTAAGTCAAAAAAATCCCCCCAAAACAAACACCCATCCGCTCCCAAGCAAAAAAAGAACGTAATAGTGCACTAGCTATTGCACTGCAGACATCGGCACGCAGCGCGGAAGCCAGGCTTCAGTTCCCTGTCTGGGCGAGTCGGCACCCACACAGTAGACATACACACACACATACATATATGCATATAAAATTCTGACCATCACCCGGACAATACGCAATGCACACACACACATACTACTATAATAACTATTAACCACTATAATCTATTTTTTTACATTTATTTACAAGTGGATTTCTATAATAATCCACTTGTCGATGTATCACGCATATAGCCGATTGAAGTGGTCACACCTACTTTCACAGAAATAAAAACAAAAAATAAACACAAAAGTCAACGTAACTAATGCCTCTAAAGACCAATTACTTTAACCACTATAATCTATTTTTTTTCTTTCTCATTGACGTCCTACTATTACCCTCGAATCATAGCTCAATCAATTTAAAAATTAAACATCTGCATAGTACAGTGTTCAACTCAGGCTTATTAACTATAATTGGGTAACGAACGCGTGTAAGCGAAATAGAAATAGCACTTTTTGTGCTATAGCGCTTTTTTATGCGCTATATGCGATATAAGCGCTATGGAATTTGCTATATGCGCTATTTGCGCTATAGCGCTTTTTGGGGGTTGCTATATGCGCTATTTACGCTATATGCGCTATCGAAGGTGCTATATGCGCTATTTGCGCTATACCGCTTTTTGGGGGTGCTATATGCGCTATTTGCGCTATCGAAGGTGCTATATGCGCTATTTGCGTATACGGGCCTACTCTAAAATAGAATAATTTTAAAATTATTTTTCTAAAATTTTTGTTAGTGTTCTAGTCGACGATATAAAAAATAGCGCATATAGCAAAACGATAGCGCATCAGAAGTGATTTGAGCGTTATTTTTTTCGTAGGCTTAAAAAATAGCGCTTATTCCACCAGATGGTGCTATTTGCTCTATTTAGGCGCTTGGACGCTGCTTGGACTTGATTATTTTTATATTATTA
>JASANF010011385.1:0-15335 GCA_030248245.1 Trissonchulus sp. WLG1_4
AAAAGCATGCAAAAAACTGACAATAGTACCCATATGGGCAAGGTTGTTAAAATGAAACCGGGAAAACTAACGTTTTCTGGCGCAGTCCCTTCACCCCCCCCCCTAGCGAAAGGGTCACATAGCAAAACGTAGTTTGTAGTCATTTATGTAGTCATTTAATCTAAATAAAAGTGTCAGTGGCGTACCCGGAAAAAAGTTTTGGGAGAAATGACTTTTCGGGTTTATGTAATGGGTTAAAATGCACTTTTTAGTAATTTTAACACTTATATTCATCGTGAGCCATTCTGCTTAGTTATATATATATACCTTCTGTTTGAGTATGCATCTCGTGTTTCCTCATGGGCTCGTACTTCTTAGGCTTAAAATAGTCTAAAACTAATCTTAATTCACTCTCAAAACAACCTAAAATAAAGGGAGCTGAGCTGTTCTGCATTTAAGACCAGTTTTAGATTATCTTAAATTACTCTTAAATCACTCTTAAAATGGTCTAAAACTAGTCTTAATTCACTCTTAAAACAATCTAAAATAAAGGCAGCTGAGCTGGTCTGAATTTAAGACCAGTTTTAGATTATCTTAAATTACTCTTAAATCACTCTTAAAATGGTCTAAAACTAGTCTTAATTCACTCTTAAAACAATCTAAAATAAAGGCAGCTGAGCTGGTCTGAATTTAAGACCAGTTTTAGATTATCTTAAATTACTCTTAAATCACTCTTAAAATGGTCTAAAACTAGTCTTAATTCACTCTTAAAACAATCTAAAATAAAGGCAGCTGAGCTGGTCTGAATTTAAGACCAGTTTTAGATTATCTTAAATTACTCTTAAATCACTCTTAAAATGGTCTAAAACTAGTCTGAATTCACTCTTAAAACAATCTAAAATAAAGGCAGCTGAGCTGGTCTGCATTTAAGACCAGTTTTAGATTATCTTAATTTACTCTTAAATACTCTTAAAATAGTCTTAAACCAATCTAAAACTGGTCTTAATTTACTCTGAAAACAATCTAAAATTGTGCAGCGTAGTTCCAAACTGCATTTTAGACTGATTTAAGATTATCTTAAAACAGTCTTAAATAATCTAAAAACAGTCTTAAATAATCTAAAAACAGTCTAAATTCACTCTTAAAATAGTCTTAACTTGCTCTCTTAATTCACTCTTAAAATTTTTAGAGTGTTTTTAGATTGGTTTTAGACCATTTTAAGAGTCGCCCTTTCTTCCTGTGGGAGGGTCTGGGGGGGCAAGCCCCCCCCCCAGACTTGAGAAACCGGGACAAGCCCCCCTCCTTGGTGCTAAAAGAAAGGTGCCCGAGCACTAAGAAATTGCCCCAGATCGCCGTAAAATGCTTTAAAAACGGGTAAAAAGCTAAAAAATTTCTAGAAATAGCCAAATTTTCCCAAAAATATCCATTTTTTGGCAAAAATTCAAAATGTTTGCGTTTTTGTCCGCTCAAGCCCCCAAAAAGTCGGGACAAGCCCCCCTAAAATTTCGAAAATTCTGGGACAAGCCCCCCCTGCAGACGGAGACCCCGTGTACATGTATGCCTGTGCTCCACATAAATTGGATCCATTAATGCTCGCGGCTGTTATAACGACCATCTTTCGTCTAACTGTTGCACTAATAAAATGGATTATAACACTAACTATTTACGTTTCTGAGTAATAAGCCTCGAAACCTGCGGGAAAAAACCCTAATGCGGGAAAAAACCTATCACTTTTTCATTGTTCTATTAGCAGTGAGTATAAACTCAATTTCATCGTGTTCTACAACTCTTAGGCTGCAGCATGGACTAAAAAACAGTTTCTCCGACACACATGTGACTCACAATGTTTCTTTGAAAATCGACTCTTTGGCCGAAAAGACTTCTGCCCAAATATGCATTTTTTCAGAATTTAAAAGCATTAAAACTTGTCCTGTACATTTAGCAAAGCTTACTAGAATTTTTCCGCTACAGATCAGCCAACTTTCCTATCCTACCCACGCTGCTGCCCTTGGTGAAAGGGCATTTTTATAATAACATACTCGCGCACGCACGCATACTCAAAACTGAAAACACAATTAGAAAAATGATACAAAAATAGTACAAAAAAAGTACAAAAATAGTACAAAAAAAGTACAAAAATTGTACAAAAATTGTACAAAAAAAGTACAAAAACTGTTAATTAAAATAAGGCAAAAATTCATTATAAATTGGAGTACTATTCATCAACAAGTATCGGAAACATATTAAAATGTATCAGACAAAGCACAAAAGCATTTTTTAAAATAGTACAAAAAAAGTACAAAAATAGTACAAAAATAGTACAAAAAAGTACAAAAAATGTACAAAAATAGTACAAAAAAAGTACAAAAAGAGCCAAATTTGCAAAAAACAATAAGTTAGTCTTATCAAACAACAAAAGTATCAGAGCGATACAAAGTACACCACGGTGATGCAAAATGGCTAAAAAATGTATTATAGCAGCGAAACTTCAAAAAAATGAGTTTTCAAAAAGTACAAAAAAAGTACAAAAAAAGTACATAAAAAGTACATAAAAAGTACAAAAATAGTACAAAAAAAGTACAAAAAATGTACAAAACCACTTTTGTACTTTTTTTGTACTTTTTTTGTACTAACTTTTTTTCCTGTGGGGGGGGGCTGCGACCCTCTAAGGGGGGTGCTCAAACCGCAAGGGGGGGGCTGCAGCACACCCAGCCCCCCCTAAATACGCCACTGGTGACAAGGGCTGTCCTTGTTCGTGATATTGGTAGTCTAGTGTCTGGTAGTATTTATTTAACACCATATAGCATTTTACTAGTATCTCAGTGAACGTACAATTTCAAAGTAAAAAGCTTTTTTTGCAACCTATGAGCAAAACTGCTTTGGCGACACTACCACCTTACGGGGGATGTGTCGCGAAAGCAGTCGATTTTGCGTAACTGTAAAACACTTTTAGAAAAAGATAAGACATCGTTCTTTATATATTTTGAAAATATATGTTGAGGCAAGTATTTTCGCCAAGTTTCATCAAAATTAATGCAGTATACTGTTTGCAGTGAGGTCGCAAAGTCGGAAAAATGACGTTTTAAAAACCTATTCATATTCGATTTTTTCGTCACAATTATCAACATATTTGTTTAGTTTGTTTACATAGACTAAAAGGACATATGTTGTAGTTTATGCACACAAAATTTAGTGCAAATTGCTCGAGTGGTTGCGAATTAATACCTGTTTGAACTGTGAAACTGTGCGTAAACAGTGAAGTACTCACAGTAATAATGATAAATTGTGAAAAATTTAGACGCTTATTTTAAAATCAAAAGAAAAACGAACCTTCATTTTTCATTTTTCTTATTTGTGGCAAAAAACCGTGCGTCGACACGTTATGTGTGCTTCACAAGCTGGCCAATCTGATATCTGGCTGAATTAGTTGAATTATCATGTCCTTATTGTGTAATGTCTGGCTTACAATCGGTGACTGGTTCAAGATATTGGTAGATATTGGTAGCCTACTGTCTGGCAGTACTTATTTAACACAGTATAGCATTGGACTAGTTTCTCAGTGAACGTACAAGTTCAAAGCAAAAAGATCTCTTTTTGCAACCTATGAGCAAAACTGCTTTCGCGACACTACCCCCTTAAGCCAACTTTTTAAGCCGAAAATTTGTGTTTGTAGTCACACGCACCATATGCAGAAATTACTCCATTATTTTATTAAAAATTTACGCACACTCAGTAAAACACCGAAAAAATATCAAATATTTTTGAGTAAAACATAGCTGCTAGTGTTTTTAAATCTTATAAAATCATGGCATACCTGTAAATGCACTACTGGCTTGTAAAAGATTTTCTGTGAAAATCTTCAAAATTTAAAAAAAAATTTGCATGTGATGTGAACATCAAATTGAAGAAAATTCAAGTTTGGACACTTTTGTTCTTACGATGTTTGTTTATTTTTTCGTGTTTTCAAAATATTAGACCAAACCCACATTTAAGCTTTTTTGTTATAACGCCTGTCGCCTATCCACAAATTTGTATTTTCTGAGCTATGATAAACCCTTATTGAAAATTGGGATCAAGTGCAGTTGGGGGGGGGGATAGTGGACCAATTTTTGGAGTAGAGCACTTCAAAGGAAGCATTTTTTGTAATGGAACCCCTTTCCACAAATTTGTTTTCTGAGTAATGACCCCTTGAAAATTTCCTTTTCATCAGAACAGAACAGAACAGAACAGAATCGTTTTTGGAAGTGAACGTAGGACAAAGTTTGAAGCCAAAAATGGCTATAATCTTTGTTTTTGGATAGTTTTGAGTGCGTTATGATGTTTTAAGGCATCGTCTAGGCTTAGCTGGCAGGATTCTCTAGGTTGAGCTGGCAGGATTTTTCCTGAAAATTTTTTAGTACCTAAGCCACAGGAAGAAAAGAAGTCCCTAAAACAAGATTAAAAATGTCCGAAAATACTATAAAACATTGCACGCTAACATTTATAGGAAATTCGGTCTAAGACTTCGGATGTAATTTATATGGTATTCGGACATTTTTATATGCAATTCGGATCAAATTAGGATGTTTTCATGCAACTTTCGGACATCCCCCCGCCGAACCTTGACCAGGACAATGTTCACTAACAATTCAGACGATATTTATGTAATTTTTATGAAAAATTTATAGAATTCTAATAAGCAGGCACAGCGCCACCAAGCAGGCTGCTAAAAATTCGGACATTTTTCATGACTAATTTGTGGAATTGTTATGCTGTTTTCGTAGCCTAGTATGTGATATACGCTGGCCAGTTTAAGAGTATTTTCGGACATTTTTTGTGTACTATTTATGCATTATTCAACAAGTTCGTTTTGAGCTGCCCAGCTTGCGGCTTGTATGTAAAACATACATAACACTGCTTGTAAACTTTGCTTCGTATATAGTATATAGTTATTTATAAATTTAATGCTATTGTGCTCTCTATTTTTCTAAAGATCGCACGTTCTTTTACTTTTTCAAAGCGTAGTTAAAAAAAATTCGATAAAAAAAATGTAGAACGCAACTGTTGCTGTTAAAAGGCGAAACGGCATAACTTCAACTTTTGTACCAGTTATAATTATAAATTATCAGTTGAGTGTCACATTAAATTTAACAAGTATATAATAGATTCAAAAATTCATTTACCGATGTAGGATTAATCCAGTACTTAACTCAATAAGCACTCATTTAATATCTTCGTTAAACAATATAAGCAAGTTAACATTTTAATAATTAAGACGCAAGCCGATTAAATGGAAATGCGAAAAAACTATATAATGTCGTGGAGAGGGCTAAATAGAAAAAACCGCCGCACTTCGCGTTCAAACTCAGTATATAAAGCTCAACAAAATGTTTGAAAATTATCAAAAAGTCTAAATTTTATCTTAAAGATGTTCTAAATTTATCTAAAAATCGTACAATAAATGTCTTAATTTTGTCCAAAGCAATTTTCAGCAATATTTCGGACGATATTCAAACATCCGAATTTTGTCCGAAATATATCTAAAAACCAGTCATAGCATATTAGGACAAGATTCGGACATTTTTCATATGCATAAAAACTGCCCGAATATTACCTAATAATTTTTAGGAGAAATTCATGTAATATTTGTATGTGCGAATAACTTTTGAATTACCTCCGAAATTTTTCAGACGTTTATTAAGCAAAATTCGGATATCCAAAATTTTTATAAACTGCTTGTGCTCGCTCGTTGGATACTGAAAACATCCGAATTTTGCCTGAATATTTTCAATTATGTTTAGGACAAAATTCGGATGTCCGAATTTTGTCCAAGGCAGGTTTATTTTCTGACATTTTTCAGGCAAAATTTATAAGTCCGGTTTTCCTGTGAGCGTGAGTCTAAGCCGAAGCCTCAACCAGCCGAAATAAGGGTTCTTGAAGCAAAAATGCTTCCCCCAAGGTGCTCTGCTAAAAAAAAATAGGTCCACTAATTTCCCCCCCCACCCCCAACTGCATTTAAAACCAGATTTTGGGGGGGTCGTATATCAGAAAATCCAAAAAATGAAATAGGGGTTTTTGAAGCAAAAATGCTTCGTCCATGGTGCTCTACTCAAAAAAATTGGTCCACTATTCCCCCCCCCAACTGCATTTAACCCAAAATTTTGACTCCGTTATATACATCAAATCAAATCGGTTTATTCAAACTGAATACATACATGTCACAATACAAAAAAAAACAAAAACAAGAACAGTTTGAAAAGGTGGCGAAGAGCTGGGAACGGACTGCCAACAAACCACCTGAAATTAGTACACTTGTGACAATACATGTATATATTTATATGCTTTCAGGTGCAGTGAGGCTAGTTTCTGGCACTGGAATTCACTGATTAAAAATGGTAAGTGATGGGTATACGTATAGACGTCAAGATTTTGTTTGCCAAGAACTATAAATATATTTGTTCGTGGATAATTAAAAAAAATATGAGGCATTGATTGACATCTGGAGGTAGCATGGGCTACTTACCATCTGTAATTTGCTACAGATTATGGTGTATTATACATACTCTAATTGTGGTGTCATCATATTGATGCACATTTCTTGCTGTCTAATTTCGATTACCCTATGAAATATATATATGCTACAGATATGAATATGTATACATTATGTGTCGTGTATGTACTTGTATGCAGCTACAATATATGTATTATAATTTCAGGTGACTTTGATCAGCAAAGTGGACACAGCTCATCGTGATATGATTGTAATTATTTTGTTTTATTAGCGGTATTATTGCATGCCATTTTTTTGGGGGTGGGGGAGGGAGGCATTTGCGGGAGGCTCGGCGCACAGCACCACTAGGCACACTTCTGGCATATTTTTAGGCAAAATTTTACGGGGGGGGGGGCAGCCGCAGCCCGCCCCCCCCATAGATGGGGTGGCGTCGTCCAAAATGGGGGGACGCACCAATTTCACGATAAAACACTATTTTTACAGGAAAAATGGTTATTATACAAATGTTATATACGTTTTCATACGTTATTATAGCTACGCTAATACTAAATTTAGCCAAAAAGGACACAAAAGCCCGCCGAACACAACATAGCTACAGCTAAAAATTCGCTAAAACATCCTTCCGGAAAAAATTTTGGGCTATGGGGGTGTGCCCCATCTAAAAAGGGGGGGCTCGACCAAAATGGGGGGGGGGGCTCCGGACCAAATGGGGGGGCGCCCCCCCACCCCCCCCCCCCAAAACAAAATATGCCAGTTTACAGTGAAAAATGTTTTTTTTGGGGTGGGGGGGCGCGGGGGGCGCGGGGGGGGGCGCCCCCCCCCCCCCCGAAATTTTTTCAGACTGAAATTTTACACAAGGGTCCCCCCTTTGGTTTTTATTGCCCGACCGAAAAAATTTCCGATACGTCTCCAATTGACCAAATTTGCTCTAAACATCTAAAATTTCTCCAATTTTTTTGCTGGGGGCTGCCGCCCCCAGACCCCCGCAATTTTCTGGTCCTTGTTATCATCTATCATCAAAGCCTATGCATGTCTACAAGAGTACATTGTGTTGCATTTACTCGTGTAATACACTGTATGATACTCTGATCGCAAGGTTTTTTGGGCAAAATACGGGGCAAATGCTAAGGATTTGGAAATTTTGCTCACCAAATTTGTATACCATAATGTATGGTACCCCTGCTGGTCTAATACACTGATGTGACGTTCCCCATTTGTTTTAATTGCCAGGTTGGAAACAATTTCTGATACGACTAACTCACTTTTTTGCATTGTAATCTATCGTTTTGCTAATTGCGGCATAGTGAACGGAGCAGTTTTGAAAAAATTCTGTCCATAGCAATACCCTCAAAAACAGTAACGTCTCTCTACTTTAGTATATAGAGTTTGAAAATAGGTGCAGATTTTTGAGGATATCCAGGGGTCAAAAACAGAAAAGTTGCCCAGCTTCTGGGGGCTACAGCCCCCAGACCCCCGCAACTGTGTGTTATGATAAAAGTTACAGATTTTCGAGGATATCGCATGGTCAAAAACAAAAAAAGTTGCCCAGCTTCTGGGGGCTGCCGCCCCCAGATCCCCCGCAACTGTGTGTTTTGATAAAAGTTACAGATTTTAGAAGATATCCCGGGGTCAAAAACAGAAAAGGTGCTCAGCTTCTGGGGGCTGCCGCCCCCAGACCCCCGCACCAGAAAATTTGTATTGTGTGTGTAATGGCCGAGTGGGGGGGGGGGGTCGCGCCCCCCCCCCCCGAAAAAAATCCTGGATCCGCCACTGATATATATATATATATATATATATATATATATATATATATATATATATATATATATATATATATATATATATATATATATATATATATATATATATATATATACAGGGGCGTAGCCAGGGGGGGGGGAATGGGGGGAATTCCCCCCCCGAAATTTTTTCCGACTGAAATTTTACACAAGGGTCCCCCCTTTGGTTTTTATGGTCCTGCCGGAAAAATTTTCTGATACGTCTCCAATTGACCAAATTTGGCGTAAAAATCAAAAATTTCCCCAATCTTTTTCTGGGGGCTGCCGCCCCCAGACCCCTGCAACTCCTTGGCTTCGTGTTCCTTGCTTTTATCTTGCATGAAAGCATGTACGTATGTATGTAGTTGCATTATGCACTATGTATTTGTTTAATACACTGTGTAGTGTATCGTTTTAGCTGTTTTATTGTTACAAAAATGACATTTTCCAATAAATGTACAATTTTAATGTCAAAAAATTTCGAAAAATATGAAATTCGCTAGCTTCCGACCCCTTACCGGCCCACCATTTTTGTAACTTTCGTTATTTTTAGCTGCAAATTTACGTTCGATGCTGCTGTGGTCGAAAATTAGCACTGTTTTTTGACCGAAAAATGTATATATATATAGATATAAGATAAAAATATATATATATATATATATAGACGTATCGTAGAGACGTATCAGAAAATTTTTCAAAGATGAACCGTCCCATCAGACATTGTATTTTAAGGGAATAGCTAAAGTGGGGGGGAGGTACAAAAAAGTGGGGGGAGGCTAAAGTGGGGGGGTCTCCGAAAAGTGGGGTGGGGGCCGCCCCCCTCCCCGGTAAACAAATGCCGGACTTTCGGGCACATCTTGAATACATAAGACCTCATTGGCACTGTCAATGCATAGCAGAGTTGCAGGCTCAAAAATGACCCCTAAAAATTCGTCAAAAACTAAGGATTTTCAAAAGTTTGCAAGCTTGCTATACGAAACTTGCCTTAAGTAGGAATCTAATATTTCATGCATACCCTCTTAGTTGAGGGTGTTGTACACGATGAATATGCCAGCTCTGACCGGTGTCGCTTCTGCTCCGAGTAGGGGCCATGTTTTTCCCCACACTTTCACCTTTCATCAGGCCGGTTGACAATGGTAAAATATGAGATGGAGCCATTTGGAATCAGTAGAGTCAGGTCGAACCTAACTTGATGTTTAGTGTGATTTTGAAGGTTTAGAACCGTTTAAAATGCTTCAGAGTAATAAATAAATACATTTTGACAGGAAAAGTAATCGAAAAGATAACCGCTCGCAAAAAACGACCCGTGTTTTTTCCCCGCAGTCATGTTTTTTTTCCCAACATGTGGGGTAAAAAATCACGGCGGCAACCGGTTTGGCTCGATCTGTGTGTGGGGTATATTCGATTTTACTACACCAATTGAAGGTTTTTGCCACAAGCTACATGCTGATATAGGTGCCATTGCTCTCCATCAAACCTGTCTAAAGTTATGAGCTTAGTTCCCTATTCATGTTTTTCCCCACCCTGACTATAACGTATGAAAACGTAACATTTAACGTATGATAACCATTTTTTCGTGTAAAAATAGTGTTTTATCGTGAATTTGGTGCGCCCCCCCATTTTGGTCGACGGGGCTGCGCCCCCCTCCTTAAAATTTTGCCTAAAAATATGCCAGAAAAGTAGCAGTCATATTTTTTGCACAAATGTAAGATACCGAATTTAATAATATGTATATATATATATATATATATATATATATATATATATTTATATATATATGTATATAGTATATAATATATGAAACAAATGATGCGAGATACGACTATTGATTTCAATGGTGTTCTAGCACGATGCCCAAATGGATTTTTACGGTACCCGATTGGCGACCTGCTCTAGTGACCGATCTGTGAAGATTTTCGAGATCAAGCCCAACGGACAGCAGATTTTCATTCAGGACTTGTTGGGGTATATTATATGTAACTGAGTTAGTTGTATATATGTTACTGTTTTGCAGATATATAATTGACGTGATCACTTCCGTCACTCACAACATCTCTATCATAATGTAACTGGGTAATTTTTTTATTTGAGGGGAGGCGTCTGGCATATTTTTAGGCCAAATTTTATGGGGGGGGCAGCCCCCCCCCCATGGATGAGGGGGCGGCGACCGAAATGGGGGGGCACCAAATTCACGATAAAACACTATTTTTAGGCGAAAAAATGGTTCTTATACGTTAAGTTAGCTACACTGATTTAGCACCATTTAGCAAATTTAGTAAAAAAGGACCCGAAAACTCGACAATGTCACAACCAAAAATTCGCTAAAACGTCCCTTCGGCAAAAAATTTCGGGCGATGGGGGGGGGCACCCCATCTGAAATGGGGGGGGGGCTCAAAATCGGGGGAGGCTCCGGACCAAATGGGGGGGGGCGCCCCCCCCCCACTAAAAATATGCCAGGGCGCCCGGTCAATTTTTGAGACTCTCCCTCCTGGGCGTTCAAACACATATATCTTTTGCCCATATTTGTAAGTAGGTGTTGTGCGATGTGTGATTGGTTGGTTTAGCCACGAGGGCCCGGTGTGGCAGGTGGCTTGGTCGCACCCGATGTACGGCAGTCTGCTGGCCTCCTGCTCCTACGACCGTCACGTGATAATCTGGAAGGAGGGCGCCGGGGGAAAGTGGGCTAAGCTGTTCCAGTATGCCCAGCACGAGGCCTCGGGTCAGAACTGTTTCGTGTCACATTACCATACAACACTGCTAACGTGCGTAGCTTATTGCAAACGTATAGAAAATGGCAACAATTAATTAAATATGCATTTACTCAGGTTGCAGTTTTTCAGACAATGATTTCCGTTGTAACCCGGTTTTGAACATATTATTTTGATTCCATTGTGGTCTATAAAAGTTTTACTATGCTCAGACTGGAGATATGTATACCCGAGTGGCTGATTATAATAAAACCACCGAAAAAAAAGAAAAAAGAGTTCGTAGCTTTTTAACATTGTTGAGCCAGCCGTTACGAATGAGAATAAGATCGGTGGCCGTGATTTTTTTATTCCTAATTTTTGTACTAATTTTCTAGTGAACTCTGTATGCTGGGCGCCATCGGAATATGGCTTGATCTTAGCAGCTGCTAGCTCAGACGGATCTCTGTCCATTATTTCAACAACAGGTCAATTTTTTAAATTATCGGACTCTGATTAGTGATTATTATGTCTTAAAAGTAGGCTTTCCAAGCAATACGTATGTCGTATATAATTAGCGGAACCGCTTCATAGTCAATTTATATAGCCATACTTAATACTATATTATAGCAGTTCTGCCCTTCGTAGCCGTTGTAGCTTAGGCTTGAGTTAAAGTTGACATTTATTTTTGGTAAAATAGTTTTCCTTTTCTGTTTTTAGGTGATGGAACCTGGGAGACTAAAAAAATTCCAAACGCACATTCGGTAGGTTATTCAAATCAAATCAAACATTTTACTAGTAGATGTTTTGGTCCTAACGGTGTTAGTAAACAAGGAAAGTAAAAGAAGTTATTAAGTTAGTAACGATTAACGAAAGTACTCTAGCAAGGTTAATTTATGCAGATGTATTTTATGCAACGCAAACATTAGCACACACGTAACGCTGAAATTTTCTGAGAGATCGATGCTACACGATTTTTTCCGTTTTTCAATTTCTTGGAGGTTTTAGATCGGCTGCAACGCGGTGAGCTGGGCGCCGGCCTCTAGTCCCGGATCGCTGCTGGATCCCAAGCAACAACCACTCATTGCCAAAAAACGCCTGGTCACCGGGGGATGTGATAATTTTGTCAAAATATGGAAGTTAGTCGTTGGAGATTGTGTTTCGTTGCTGTTTTTTGGGCAATATATTTATTCACTGCAGGGGCGGGAGGGGGGTAAGCCTCCCCCTGTAGATTTGAGAAGCAGACAGAATCTCAATTTTTGATACTTCTCGATTCTATCTCTTTTCATTGGTTTCGTGCAGAAAGAAACGGTGCTGTGAAACACAAAAATTTGTTGACATTTTTACGCAAAATTAGGAAATATGCTCGTTTTTGTGAGTTCAAGTACCCCAAGTTTTCGGGACAATTGCCACTTAAAATTTCATAAATTCATTTACAACCCACCCCCCCCCCAGACTCAGACCCTGTGTACATGTATACATGGCCACACGTGTACATATGGCCTGGTGGAGTTTCAGGGAGGAGAAAGAGGAGTGGCAGGAAGAGCACAAGTTGGTGGGCCACAAGGACTGGGTGCGGGACGTCGCCTGGGCCCCCTGCATCGGACTGCCCAACTCCATTATCGCCTCCTGCTCTCATGTAAACTAGACTTGGCTTTCGCCATAGGATAGGAGCAATAAGTTTCAGTCACAGAAAAGTTTGTAAACAACAGTAACGCCATTGATATTAGAGCAATAGCTTTCAGCCGGAGAAAGATATTTTTGTAAGCAAAATGTTTTATGATGATAACATGAAATTTTGCAAACTTTCGTCAATTTTCTGCTAAAAGGTTGTGTGTTGGACGTATGTTTTTACTATTTATATAACCTATATAATACCGCTGAATGTAGATTTTTTTGACAAATGTGCCAGGTTCAGTGGCATGCTTTTTTGTTCCCCACCAGGTGACTTGGTGTCCTCTCCTTGGCGATGATGTACTCTTGCTAACACCAGTGTTGTAATTGCAGGACGCTCGTGTGCTGATCTGGCAGTGCCCGGATCTGGACTCTGAGTCCTGGACGAGCACCCTCCTGCACATTTTCGAGGACGTCGTCTGGCACGTCAGCTGGTCTCTGTGCGGCTCCATCCTGGCCGTCTCGGGCGGGGACAATAAGATTTCGTTGTGGAAACAGACTCTGGATGATAAATGGGTGTGCATCTCGGAAACGGGCCGTGGGCAGGGGGACTCTGGCACTGGCACTACTCCGGCGATCACTAGTCGGGGTTGAGTCGTGGCAAAAACTAAATGGATTAAAGTAAAACATTAATTGATTAACTTTTAATATTAAGACTTAGATTCAATTTTACAAGTTTTGGGTTCCTTTTTCCCACTGAGTGGGACACCCCCACACTCTAGTGAAATTTTGCCCTAATCCAAAAATGACACAATTTTCACATAATCCTTACAAAAAAGAACGATTTTGTCTTTTTATTCTCAATTTCGGTTTAAAATAACTTAACTTTTCTCTAACTCATATTTTGCTAAAAAATACAGTCGAAAATAGTAGAAAGGGCCGCTGGCCAAAATATTTGCCCGTGCCGGAACCCTCGCCCAAGACCAAATTTGGGTAGGGTTCTGCCCCAGACCACACCCCTACTCTATGTTTTTTTATTAGGTGAATGGTTATACTGCCACTATGTTGTTAGACACTGTTTTATTTACTGGTTATATAAATCTGTCAATTAAGCACCCAGTCCTTTAACGAATCAAGTTTCGTCCGACTATTAAGGGGGTAGTGTCGCAAAAGCAGTTTTGCTCATAGGTTGCAAAAACAGATCTTTTTGCTAGGTTGCAAAAAGAGATCTTTTTGCTTTGAACTTGTACGTTCACTGAGAAAATAGTCCAATGCTATACTGTGTTAAATAAGTACTGCCAGACAGTAGACTACCAATATCTACCATTATCTTGAACCAATCACCGATTGTAAGCCAGACATTACAGAATAAGGACATGAAAATTCAAAAAATTCAGCCAGATATCAGATTGGCCAGATTGTGAAGCACACATAACGTGTCGACGCACAGTAAATTTTTGCCACAAATAAGAAAAAAGAAAATGAAGGTTTTTTTTTTTTTTGATTTTAAAAAAGGGGCTTAAATTTTTCTCACTTTTTCTCTTTTTCTGGGGAGTACTTCACTGTTTACGCACAGTTTCACAGTTCAAACAGGTATTACTCCGCGAACACTCAAGCAATTAGCACTAAATTTTGTGTGCGTAAACTACAACATATGTCCTTTTAGTCTATGTAAACAAACTAAACAAATAAGTTGGTAATTGTGACTAATAAATCGAATGTGAATAGGTTTTTAAAACGTCATTTTTCCGACTTTGCGACTTCACTGCTAACTGTATACTGCATCAATTTTGATGAAACTTGGCGAAAATACTTGCCTCGACATATATTTTCAAAATATATATAGAACGATGTCTTATCTTCTTCTAAAAATGTTTTACAGTTACGCAAAATCCCGACTGCTTTCGCGACACTACCCCCTTAACTGTTATGTCATTCCGTAACCATCAGATTAAACGGACTTTTAAGCTTTAGCGCGCTGATTTTATTCATTTTAGTCGGGCACTACACTACATAAAAATCGACTGTTTTATACGCTGTGTGATTATGTAATATTGGCGGCATTACGTTCCTGTATATTGGGAACAATGCTTGCAAATTATTGAAATATTCATTCTTGTTAAATCGTTATAGTGAAGTGGTAGTTTATAAAAAATGGGTTGGCACAGCTGACTTTATTTACACTTTTTGTTCAATATTTATTTTAAAGAACTGAGGAACAAAATAATAAGTTTTTGTCCCCGTAACCCAGTATTAGAGAATGAACTATTACGGATAAGATTACCTTTATCTTGTTTAAACAAAGCTGTAAGAGTACAACCGGGAGAAACAGTCATACTTATGAGTATTACTTATTAGAGTAGTTATACCGAGGTTTTTGTTGGGTTGTTAACTAAATATTATACGTATCAATCACAATATTGTGGTTTATGTTGGTTATTGTATGTTATATTTGACTAATAAATTATTATGCTACTCTTCGACTTGTTTTTCAATGAACCAAAAAATATTGAAGGTTTGTATTCTAATTTTTGCCTCTTAAAGCTTGACTCTTGTAAATTTACGCGCGTGTGTGTGTGTGTGTTTACAGCGTGTCTGTCATCTCATTTGTATTTGTCTGCACGCAGAGTTCACAGCACGTCAAATAAAATTTGGAATGTTACGAAACCCAATGAGTTAATGCTTCATATTGGAAGTTTATATAGACGGCTGCAGACAGGTTTTGAATTCGCTTCTCGAGCTTTCTAAGCTTCAGATCAAAGTGTATCTGAAGTAAATTAGTATCCGTTC
>JASANF010011387.1:0-47326 GCA_030248245.1 Trissonchulus sp. WLG1_4
GAACGGTAGGTAATCACAGTAAAAAGCCAAAGGCTTTTATTAAAAATTTAATACAAAAATTAAAAAAACACGTAGCGTTTTAACATCAATGCAATGGTTCCCTTTAGCTGAAAAATGTCAAAATAACAGTCAACCTTGTCATTGATAGCAAAAGCCACAGACTAAATCGATAAAAAAAGTTGCAGTAAGATATTTTTTAGCAGCCAGAATGAGGTTTATGAATTTTATAAAATGAGATTTAACGAGCTTTGATATCTGTCCCAGGTCTTTTCAAATTTTAATGACAGCCATAAGAAACCGGGCAGGTCTGTACGTGTTCGTATTAACACTGGGTTTCTATTAGAACCGAACCAGCTTATGCGCTTGTCATACCTATACCTCTAATGTATCTAACGGAATGAGTGCACATACACCTTGGTCTAGGGGCAGGATAAAAACAACAGGGGGGGGGTATTTGTACGCTAACCTGGACTTCTTCCTGAAGGGGGAGGTTGTGTGTAATATGCTGACTTAATTTCAACAGTTTTGGAGCTGGAAGGAAAATTTTGAGGATCTTGGGGCCTATACAGTATTCCCCCTTCGATACAGAAGTGTATGCCAAACATTAGCTGATGTACCCCAAGGTATAACACTTTCATAGAGCTAATATAAAAGCGTTAAAAGGAAAATTTTTGTGTCGTAATTTTTCCAGTCTAGAACCCATATTCTGCAAAAAATATAAGCATCATATACCATGTAATTGGGGACATAACATTAAAGTTTCCCGAACGTAGGTCTACGCTATTAGTGAAGGCGATAATTAGCTACCTAGACATGAAGTACATGAAGCCGCAAGGGTCATCTAAGCACGTAATAAATTATATAACGTATAATATGGCTTACTGTAAACTTAGAACCCAACAGTAGGGCTACATGTGTAACCTTGTGAGAGCCTTTATGGTCATTTACGATTAGTCAAATAATATAAAAAAATACGTGTATTGTATATATATATACACAATAACACCCCCCTAAAAATATATATATATATATATATATATATATATATATATATATATATATATATATATATATATATATATATATATATATATATATATATATATATGTTGACCTGCTAAATGTGATAATTTTTCGCAGGAGTTTTGTTGGGTTCAGGTCTAGTTCTCATAAAAAATAAGCTATATGATGATGTAGATCTTTAACACTCTCCCTGACCATGTTGTTTTGTTTGTCCCCTTGTCCCTTTGTCCTTAAGGACGTATATGAACCAGGCTTAATGGATAATGTTTTATGTCATTTTAAGAGTATGTTTAGAAAACGAATGCAACTTTAAGGATTCTGTCCATCTTGGATATGACACAAATGCAACAGAGTATTTTTTCGTTTTTTGTTATTTTCAGATTGCTAAAGTGCTATTATCATTACATGTAGGGCTCATCTTCAGATGTAAGAAATTCTATCAATATGTCCTGCAATCCGTTTGTCTCTAATTTGTTTGTTAATAGCAGCGATTTTAACTTGAAGAGAGGGAGATTTATCCATCGCAGGCGATTACATAACAGACGGTTCTTCTGTGTTGCTAAGTCTTGAACAACCTGCCACGAACAGAACAATTTGTTCAGATAATACTGTTTGCAGACTTTGAAATGTTGTAACAGCTTAAATTGTTGATTTAGCAGACCATAGTTAGTTGTGAATGCAAATCTGGTTTAGATATTTGGTCCCACATTGAATAGGCTGTTTACGCGGAACATCTGTTGAGGATTTCTGTTGTTTTTACTGTAATCACTTTTTAGCGTTTAGTGAGTTATTTTTTTGAAATTGTAGCAGGTTTTAATCTAGTTTTATTATTATAATTATTGTAACAGTATGCTGTGGTGATGCTTTCATTTAATTTACTCATGTATATAATTCTTGCTAAACAGTTGTTATAAGTGTTCAAGATGTTTAAGTAATTAAACTGCCTACATAATAACATCATACAGTGTGAATATTGCTTTATAACAAATCGGCATGTGTCATTAACAATTTGATTAACAACTCGTCGCTAATAGAAATGAAAGCAAAGTCTGAGAGCAGCTGTCTTGTTGTGTACTTTCGCAAAAGTGTACATTATAGCACGATGTAGAGTGCACTCAGTAATTTATACGCACCGTTACGTAAAGCGCCAAGTGCATAAACGAGTGCGCGGTGGACGAGTTTTGAGTTTTTGCACGCTGGCTTCATGTGCCAGTGCAAATGATTGCTGAGTGCACGCTACAAAGTATTATAATGTACATAAGATAGCCTACAGCAGTGCAATAACTAGATTATACACTGCACGCTGTAAATCGTGCGCACTTAGTTATTGACGTTAGGTACAGCTACGCTTTAATTTCAGTTGATAAAAATTTCGTTTTCGTTTTCGCTTTCGTTTTCGCTTTCGTTCAATTTCGTTTCGTTTTCGCTCTTTGCTTCGTTTTCGTTTTCGCTCGTTGTGTAATTTGGCAGCTGAGACGGTCACAGCTGCCAAATTTATGGCGCTATGCTTCTTTAAAGTTTAGTATATTTATTTACGTAGCTGAGACTGAGAGCGGCAAACATAAATAGCAGAGCAATACTCAGGGCAGCAGAAAAAGACAGGCGCTCTCATCCATTAAATACTAATCAAATCAAGTGTCTAGGCTTACAACTTTTGGGTCGCAATAGAAATTATTTGAGTTTCGTGCATTTCGTTTTCGTTTTCGTTTCGTTTTCGTTCAATTTAGTTCAACTGAAATTAAAGCGTAGCTGTATTTCACCGGTTTTTCAAGACAAGGATGATATAACTTTCTGTCATAACTGTTACATACTATTTGTTCATTTGCTACATGAAATGTGTTAAGGCAGCAAAGTTATCATACCTTACACGTTAAGTCAATAATAAATTGGCTACTCGCAAAACTACCACTAAGTCGCTTGAACTTATATAGTTGTGTCTGAAACAGATGCAACGGATTATCAGAACTTAAACTAGAAGGACGCTCAAGTTATAAACGGGGAACTTTTGTGCCAACCTTATTCTTATGCAATCAACTATGAAATCTATTACGGAATAGATTAGATTATTTTGAGAAGTATTATGCGTGGATGGTAAAAAACATGGTACCCGGGCAAGATAGCGTAAGAATGGTGAATATGTTTACGAATATAGTTTAGGTAGAATATTGACACTCCTCCTTTTCAAAACGTTCTACTTTTTACTTTGATTTCACAAGATTTCAACTGTAACACGAAAAAATATTCCGAGTATAAAAGCAGTCGGTTACTGATTTACTGATCAATTGTGTTTGAGCTTAGGTACTTATAATAGAGATGAATTAGTGTAGCGGTGTTCTTTTGAAGTAAAAAAACTAAAAATGACTGGCTCAAAATCTATACTTTCGTTTTTAAACGTCTAACCTCTTGCTCTTATACACATATATGTATGTTGGGAACATTACATAGAAACTTTTATCATGTTTGTGGAGTTTTAGCCCTAAAAAATGGGGCATGTACAAACATCACAGTTCACACACTTCAAGACTAAAATTTGAAAGAATTGATTATAGGTACATAGTTGTGTGATATTGAACACAAGTTATTGGTGGTAATATTTGCACAGCATATTAGTGTCAGTTGCAGGACATACAAAACTTGTATCATTACTATTAAAAAATGAATTACACTAGAAACCTCCAAGAAAAAACAAGCACGTCTTGAGAGTAAAGTTAAGTCAATTTTCGATGGATTTTGTTGCGGCATGCTTAGGTACGATGTCGAGGATATTCTTCGAATATAAAACGCGGCACCAAAATTGTTAAAGCCAACAAATTTAACATGTGAGCCGCAACATGTTTTCCTAAAAGCAGATTGCTCAGACTCAGACAGTTTTTAAGCTAAAAAGTTTTTGATTCGTTGAACATATTCATAATTAGGACGGAACAAATTTTCCAAACTTTTAATAGTGATCAATGATCACATTTGAAGGTATAGAGAATGTGATTGTGATTAGTTTGGTCCACTTGCTCTTGCGACAAATGTGATGATTGATTGTTGTATTATTACGCGTAGGCCTCAGCCGCCGCGTATATACTATATTACAAAAACTGAATTCCCGTGTATCTTTTCTTTGTATGTAAGTTTCAACTGTGCATTTAGGTAGGTCCTAAAAAGCACTAAATGTGTGTGCGTGTGTGTATAGTACAGTGTGTGCCATACTGCATCGCCATAGATGCTGCATAGTCATACAGTAATAATAACTGTGTGTGGCATGTACAGGCTTGCGATCAATAAGTCTTTAAGCACACAGTTGCGACAGACACAAATCGGCACAGCGCACTGATCATCGCACAAGTGCTTGCAAATTTTGCATACCTACAGAAACAATAATTTGACAAAACCTGTCACAATTATGTTTCCTAGATTGTTTTTAGCACGTCAGAACCTGCAGAAATAAAAGTCTTGAAAAAAGCAACTGTGCGGGTCGCAAGCAAGACTATGTATGGCACTAACTATGACGCGATCGGCAGTGCCAGACTGCCTGAGTTGGCTTTGGCGAACAACAAGAGTTGTTCGTCGTTTTAGCTGTGTTACAGAGTTTTTACGGTTATACGGTTTTTACAATGTGTAGGTTGTTACAATAGTTATTAGTTTTTAACTCGAACTTGAAATCAAGAGACCATAAAACATGCACATAGCTGTTTGTCATGTGATGTAAAAGTGTGTTTTAAAAGTTTTGCGGCCGCGTATTATATTCGAAGAATATCCTCGGCATTCTAAACATGTCGCAGCGAAATCTACGTACGTGTCGAAAATTAGTTTTATCTTTACTCGCAAAACGTGCTTGTTTTTTTACATTTAAACAAATTTCAGCAGGTAACAAGGCCTGCATCGGGCACTTTATTAGACGTGATACCTGTTATTAGTTGAAATTAGCTAAAATTAGTGACGAATACAAATGTTATTGTGAATTTTGCGTCAGCTTATATGTCACTTATGTTTATGTTATTGTCAACTAGCTCGCTTCAAAGCTGAGCAAGCATTCGTATGTTCTAAATATCGCATGGATATTTGTTGTCAAACGTTGGCAAAACAGTTTGAAAGTTTCAACGATCATACCGGTAAAATGTTTCAGCAGGCTAATGTGGTTTCAAACGAATGGTTCACTTGCTTGAAACAATGTCTGAACAAATACATATATACCTCGTACGATCCGCTACGTCAAAGAAAATAGCCGAGCTACAATAGGCTACAATGAAAAAAAAGTAACATGCTATGTAGGCTAGCAAAGCTTGCGTGAACTACAGAAAACGATACTGCTTTTAAACGCCAGCAAAGTACATAACGTTACGCAGCTAAAGATAGAAGCTTCTAAGTAGTGGTGGCAACCTAGTTTTTTTTAAAACTAGGTAAAGTAAAGTAAAATTTCGCAAAACTAGGTAAACTAGGTAAAAGTACCTAGTTTTTACCGAGTTTTGTGAAAAAACTAGGTAGTACTTTGCCAAAACTAGGTAGTACCTAGTTTTTTTTTAAATTGACGTTATCATCTATTAACCGTTACTATACAAGTTATCAAATATATTCTGTTCCATTACCTAGAAATTGAAGCTTAAGAGTATGACTATAACCACTTTTCGACTTATTCTTCTCTTGGTGTGCTTCAAATTGTCTAGAAAAATTGTCTAAAGGCAAGCAGAAGTTTGGCCTAAAAAGTTAGATAGGTAGCCCTATAGTAAGTTAAGTATCAGTTCCTAGTATTGTCTAGTATAAGACAAGTATATAATATTGTTTTGTATGTCCGGACCTAAGAATTTTTTCCAAAAAATAAGTCTCCGTTACTCCCGCTAGTCCAGAAAAGAAAATTTACTGAACCTATTGTCATAATTTTGTTACCAATGAAATTTATTTTTCGCCTTCATCTAAGGATAACAAACAATACAAATTTTTGAAATAATTTTTAACGATTCTAAAGATAAAAACTCGTTCCAGAAGACTCCCCCGCATCTTAGGACAAGAGCATCATCATTAAAAAAATTTGAATTTATTTTTTCAAAAAAATGATTTTTTCCAAATGCCTCTTTTCACCCTTCTTGTACACCTACTCTACAGTTTAATCTCAACTGTTCTTACTGCGTGCAGAAACAATGCTGTTCTAATATTCCGCTGCATTAACCATTTGGCTCAAAAGTCTCACCAAGCGATAAACCGTTTGTTTTGCAGGTGTACTTATAACAGCTCATATACAGTACAATGTCGGCGCTGCAAAGCAATCTAATCGCAGCTACCAAAGTCATTTATTGATGGCTAGGTTCTTGCACTGACAATCATTAGACAGCCTTCAGTTAGCTGACTTCGAATCAGAATTTACAGGCGATGCAGCCCGTCAGCAGTAACAACTAAGTTGAAATTCCAATGCATTTGTTTTTGTTCCTTCTTTGGAAGTAAGGATCGATTCGTACTTCCGTAGGCCATACGGACAAACGGACGTAGGAAACACAGACAAAGCCTGCTTTGCCCGTTTTTTCAATTCATAATTTTTCGGGCAAACGAACAAAGGTGCGATTCATACTTTTGAGCCGTATGTCCGTTTGTCCGCATGCCCAACAATTTCGGCAGAGTTGAACGAAATTTAACTTGCCGGACATACGGACAAAATGAAATTGTGCCGTTTAGTACGAATAACCGGACATACGTCTGAAGGGCAAAAGGACATACGGCTGAACAGATGAAAGTATGAATTGGACAGCCGTTTTGCCGTTGAGTTTGTCCGGACGTCCATTTGTCCTAATGTCTGTATGAATCGACCCTGTGTAACAGATACAATTAGCTTGCTATTCTGTTCATTTTACACATCTGTCAGAACTTTTTTGGCCATGTACCTTCGCTGTACGTTAATAGCCTGTGGGCATAACTTCATAATGCATGTAAAACTATTGGCGAAAAGTAAAGGGGAAAGACTCAGCTAGCTGTGGTATCACATAGTCCTTCTGGAAATGTGTATTGGCCATTGGGTACAAATACTATTATTTTTGAAAAGAACCTGATACTAACAAAATGATTAGAGGCTTCAATGAAGATTAGGGACAAATAAGAGTTAAATGTTCGTTGCGCTTACGCATGCAAAAGCTATCCACTGTTGAAAAAATTTTACCTAGTTTACCTAGTTTTGAAAAACTAGGTGGTAGTAAAAACAAAACTAGGTAAAAGTAAAACTAGGTAGCCGAAAATGAAACTAGGTAGTACTTAGTACTTTTACCTAGTTTTAAAAAACTAGGTACTTAAGTAAACTAGGTACTTTTACCTAGTATTGCCACCACTACTTCTAAGGCATATATGAGCCCGCCTATTACATTAGGATTCAACCTGCTCTTTCCATAAAGTGCTAGCAAGGACACATCGATTACAGTTATTGATAAGGATGTTACATACTAGGGTTGTTTCAATTATGGAATTATTTTCAATTTCAATACCATTATCAATTTTTTGCCCAAATATTTTCAATTTCAATACCATTATCAATTTTTTGCCCAATTATTTTCAATTTCAATACCATTATCAATTTTTTGCCCAAATATTTTCAATTTTAATAACATTTCAATTTTTTTCTCGAAATATTTTCAATTCAATTTCAATTTTGCAAATATTTTCAATTTCAATTATTTTTCAATTTTTTTAGCGTAACTGCTTAGGCTTTTTTAATAAGTAATATTATGATAATTGTTTCTCTATAAACACAAAAATGCGCGAAATTACACGCACCGCGCATGCACCACGGTACTTAATACTCAAAAGTTATACCAACGATCGCCGAATCGCCGATCCAAAATTTCACAGCCGATTCGATCTGGCCATCTAACCTTACTTAATCAGCGATCCGATTCAATCCACATCACTAGTTATTAGTGATTTTTTTAAATTTTAATTTTAATTTTTTATTTTTATTTTAAATTATTCACCTGACTTGTTTGTAAATAAAGAAGATAAACAGTTGATTTCGCTGTTGCAAAAATTTTTACTCAAAATAGTCTGCATCAGTTTATCTGAGCTGACAAACGAACTTGAGATGGTCCTTTTCTTAACAAAGTTTTCGGGAAATTTTGATTGGATGCACCTGATCCAGAATTTTTCCGGATACGTAAGCGTGACCGAAACATTATTTTTGTCATTGGTTGCCCAAACATCAAGCTTCATTTTGATACGTTTTTCATACGTCAATGTGTCCGTTTTTCATACGTCAATGTGTCACGTGGCCCGAAATCTAGCCAATCAATTTTCAGTTATTCAAAATTGCGACTTGATCATAAATGGCTCTTTGCCCCTACAATAACAAAAGTTCAAGCTGATAATAAAGAGACGTACGCTCAATTGAAAATAATAATTGAAATTAGACAATTTCAATATCAATTACGTTTCAATCATGGCTGTTCACCGACATATGCTACATGCACAAAAAGGCATACAGACAAGACTTCGTTCCAGCATCAGACATGCTGTGAAGTCAACCAGCCCAGCATAATTGATATTGAAATTGAAAGTATAGTTTCAATTTCAATTTCAATTAAAATATTTTCAATTTCAATACCATTATCAATTTTTGACCAAATTATTTTCAATTTCAATACCATTATCAATTTTTAGGCTAATTATTTTCAATTTCAATATCAATTAATAATTGATATTGAAATTGAAATTGAAAGTGGGTTTCAATGATTAAATGAAATAATTGAAACAACCCTATTACATACTAGCATTGACAACGATCGCAAAGCTGCTTGCTGAATGAATAATCACTTCTCTAGCATTGTTTCTGACCCACCCCACCAACAGGTTACTATAATTTAAGTCAGATATTTGGAATGCAGTGGTGACTTTACCCTGCATGGATTCATCTTGTGTCCCAGCTTCTTGCATCGAAGACAGATCGGCTTTCCGTCAGTGGTCTACTTCGGAGGACTTCTGGCTCGTCTGATAGGTGTTGTGTGTTCTCGGGTCCGGTTGCGGTCACTCGCACGTAGAAGGTCATGTCAGCACTCCGTAGGGATTCATCAGTTTGTTTCTCCAGGCCTTCGAATTTTTGGCGCCCATCAGATTCTCAAACTGCAACGGTCCGGATAGACGTTAACCTATTGGGTAACTTTTCTGAACTCACCATTTCTTTCGCGGGTAGGGTGGGTGAAACGCTTTCGATTTACGCAAAGCTTGACACAGCTGTACTTAGTTGTTTTTACTGCTTCAGGTAGCTGCCAATTAAATTGTAGCGCATTACCGCGAAACAATGACGGTAACTTAATCAACTTTTGGGTTTCTGCGGCTCGACTCATGCGCTTAAACAACTCTGTATACTTCTCAAAATCCTCCCCAAAATCACCATTAAAAAGGGGAATGTTCAGACATCTTCCAGAAGCCCTATATTTATTACTACTATCAAGAGTACATAATGGAAAGAGTATGACACTCTTTCCATCGGCCAGCTTGGCAGCGCGGTAGATGCGTTGCACAATAAGGGCCGAAAAAGGTCCCAAACGGGACCCGGTCCCAAATGGGTACCTGGTACCCAAACGGGCACTGCAGGTACCCAAACGGGCCCTCCAGGTACCCAAATGGGACCCAGGTACCCAAACGGGACCCAGGTACCAAAATGGGACCCCAACGTATCTGATTGGCTGATGGGGGTACCCAAACGGGCCTTCCAGGTACCCAAACGGGACCCAGGTACCCAAACGGGACCCAGGTACCCAAACGGGACCCAGGTACCCAAATGGGACCTCTTTTCAAATCCAACAGCCAATCAGATTGCAGCAGCTTTTAGCTCCGCCTACCATCAAGCTACCGTAATCCCACGTGCAGCAGCATATGTAACGTTGCCAAAATGCTGTTTATCTTCTTTTTTAGGATTTTGCTGCCCTAAAGACTCATTATATGACCCAAATAACAAATAAACAGCTGAAATGAGATATTTTTGAAAAATGGCATGAAAAGGCAAAGAATGAGCATTTTGTACAGCAGTTATTTTAAAAAACGTATACAATAGTTATAACTAAGTTCCATCAGTTTACCAAGACTTTGTTTATATCTTATAACAAGAGTACATAATAGGACCTAATAGGTTCCTATTATGTACTCTTGCTTATAATAAGCCTATGAGGCAGAAAAAAACTAAAAAATTCTAAAAACAGCATTATCCCAACGTCGCATGATGTGTTGCTGCACGTGGGATTACGGTAGCTTGATGGTAGGCGGAGCTAAAAGCTGCTGCAATCTGATTGGCTGTTGCAATCTGATTGGCTGTTGGATTTGAAAAGAGGTCTCATTTGGGTACCTGGGTCCCGTTTGGGTACCTGGGTCCCGTTTGGGTACCTGGGTCCCGTTTGGGTACCTGGGTCCCGTTTGGGTACCTGGAAGGCCCGTTTGGGTACCCCCATCAGCCAATCAGATACGTTGGGGTCCCATTTGGGTACCTGGGTCCCGTTTGGGTACCTGGGTCCCATTTGGGTACCTGGAGGGCCCGTTTGGGTACCTGCAGGGCCCGTTTGGGTACCAGGTACCCATTTGGGACCGGGTCCCGTTTGGGACCTTTTTCGGCCCTTATTGTGCAACGCATCTACCGCGCTGCCAAGCTGGCCGATGGAAAGAGTGTCATACTCTTTCCATTATGTACTTTTGATAGTAGTAATAATAGTACCCCCCTCGAATCAAGACATGTCTTGATTTCAGGGGGGGGTACCCCCCCCTCGTTTCAGCACACTGCCAGCGCAAATTCGGTGGTGTCTTGATTTCAGGGGGGGGGGTACCCCCCCTCGTTTCAGCACACTGCCAGCATGAAATCTATGGTGAGCTGGTAACGTGCTGAAACGAGGGGGGGTACCCCCCCTAAAATCAAGACATCACCGTGGCAGTGTGCTGAAACCAGGGGGGGTACCCCCCCCCCCCCAGAAATCAAAACACCACCGATTTCGAGCTGGCAGTCTGCTGAAACGTGGGGGGGGGTACCCCCCCCCCCCCTGAAATCAAGACACTTCCCGGTTTTGAGGGGGGGGTCCCCCCCTGAAATCAAGACATGATTCGAGGGGGGGGTACCCCCCCTGAAATCAAGGCGTAAAAGCGCTATTTCGGCCGGAGCATCGTCCGGGCCGATTAGCTAGGATAGGGAAGAGTGTCATACTTTTCCCTATTATGTACTCTTGCTACTATATAGTGATTTGGTTGTTTGATTTAATCTCTCAAGTTCTTGCTGTAAGGTGGCTATCTCTATAGCTCCATTTGTCTATGCTTTTTGTTCTCGTAACGCAAAGCGCTTTTTGTGTCACCCAGTGTATTAATTGTACGGTGAATACAGTTTCATCATATAGCTGTGTGACACTTGGTGTTAATTGGTTAATTGTTACTTGGTGCTGTGCAATTAACTTTGTTTCGAACGCACCTGATTTACTGTGAAACAGTAGTGACCTCTGAAATACACCACACTCCGAAATTGACACAGCTTTCCACTTTTAGTAAGCTGAACGCTTTCGCGGTATTGGCCCTCCACCACCGCAGTAGTTGTTAAAGTAAAATTATGACTTACAAGTTAAATAAACAATGCGTAAATTAAATCGGCAATTATTACAAGAGAATTAGTGAATTCATAAGCTAAAATGACCGCTTAAAAGTAATACGTTTATGTTGTGACTTAACAAGTACGTCTTCTGAGTATTTTTTAAATTTGGACTTTTGGATGGCCATGATGTGACAAAGTGCTTATCCTGCAGATATTCGTAGAATATAAAACTGCGGCACTTTATTGGGAGTTTTGGAGTTGAAACTCTATAAAGTTAGTAGTATTTGGCTCGGTTAAACAATTATTTATTGCTCAAGCTTATCATGGAAACTATGTCCGTAAATAAGGCTCAATTGTAGGTATGTTTGTCGGAAGTACTGAAATTGCTAAACTAAGCTAAACTAATCTCACTAAGACTAAACTAAATTAAACAAACCTAAAGAATTAATACAAGATTTGTACTTGCAGTCATTTCTATCCGCAGACTGAAAAATTGGAAAATTACGTGGCGCGGTTACTTATGGAGCAAAAAAGTATGCATCCTAGCTATGATGGTCGTTGAGCTAGCGAAAAAGTTAAATCTGATACCATGACCATGCCTGACTATTGACCAAATGTGTTGGGTACAGCGTCTATTGCAGAGAGATCTGCACTTTCTCTTTGTGACAGACGCTACCCTAATATCTGGTATACGCTGTGGCTGTCAGCCGCCGCGTAAAAAGTAAGAAGCTATGAGATTTCCATGAACACCTACCGCCAGTACCGTAATAAACCAATATACACACTTCACGTATATGGACAAAGATTTGGAAGACAAAGAATTTGGACAAAGACAAACAAAGTTGGAAAAGTATATACGTACACGGACCAGGCTTAGATTTTATGACTGAAATTTTGAATTGTATCGTATTCTAAAAACTGATATATTTACAACTTGAGCAGTAAGAACTTAGCCAATACTTGGTAATTGGTAGACCACATATATAACTACTTTTGTATGATCACCATCAAACTTCGGTTTCTGTACCGACAGAAATTATGATGGAAGAGCTAGGTTGTATATATTTACCAGTGGGCAAAGATTGCCAAAATTAAGCTCGGAATTGCTTTTCAAAATTAGATACTGTAGATTTTAAGCCGATTCATGTAATCTTGGGCTTGCTTATTTGCTAAATGAACATCAGCAAGATTACCCATATCTTGAATTTTAACTAATTAATATTGGATAAGGCAATTAGCTCTTCCTGTTATGGAGTGTTACTCATCCCTATTTCCTAGTCTACGTACTGTAGTTTTTGTACTGTCTCAAGTATTGTTTTTGCATTGCATTCATACAAAGACAACAGCTTGCATTATCATTTTGATTATGTGCAAACACAATAGTGTGCGATCCATAAACTGTACACATTTATTACTACATAAATTGATACTTTATTTTATGTATCCTCTAATTCTGATTAATTTTGATGACATGCAATATATGTATATTTATGCTGATAAGTTTACAATGGCGCCAAATGACACCTTAGGGTTATGTGTAGCGATAACTTTGCGTAATCTTAGTCACGATAATGGCTTTAATGGGGTTTCAAGGAAATGGCTTATATTTAATTACCTTCGATCGCGCGTGGTTTTTAATTATGTAGTATCACGTGTAATGAATGACATTGTAGTGGGGGTAAACGTAGTGGTAAGACTTTGTGGTGACCTTTGAAAACTTTAAACTAACTTCTACATTTGCTATTGTGTGAAGCGTTTACTATTTTCATTATTTACGTAGTTATTTTTTTCAAATTGGTGTAACTTCATTAGTTTAGCTGTATACTGGCAAAAGTTTAGTTAATCCAGGTTCATACTTGATTTCAATATAGTCATAAAAGTTATATAGTTACTTGAAGAAGATTGTTCAAACAGGAGACTATCAGTTAGGTATGTTTTCGTTGATTAACTGAAACCGCTGCAAATTTCGGGTCCAATTTATAATGCAAGTTAGCAATATCACATATTGCCTCAATATTAAGTGAACGATGATGCAATTTCACGTTAAATTAAAACGGCGTGGTTGGGTTAGTTTACTAATGAATCGTGATTCATTATTTGTGAACTCTGGCTTAGACAATCTGGTAAAAAATTATTTGAAAAATTTCTACTAATACTTTAGTAACCCTTACTTTAGTAAACCCCCCCCCAGCCCCAAACCACCATGCACTTTATGTAGTATAAAATTGCTTGTCGGGAACATCAAATAAGTCTACATACTGTATGTCGCCTATCTAAGAAGTTGTAAATTAGAATTGTTGGTCTAGGCTACGTGGAGTAGAGGTTATGCATATACCTACAGACTAAAATATTATTTTTATGCAAATTAGGTAGTTTGGAACTAAGCACCATCTTAGTTTCGAACCAAGGCACCAGCAAAAAGTTACACTTTAGTGCTGACTGACAGTACTAACTGTAATCGTTGTACAAGTATTACCAGTTGGCCACTACTCATCAGCGACACATGACTGTACAGAAATGATCAATCTTACTACACACACACACACACACTGGCAGTACGTAGTTAAATTATTCATTTTTATGCAAATTAGGTAATGTGGATATTTTGACTTAAAATTTTGAGTTTTTTAAATTTTGATTTTGTTGAATTCGTTATGTTGATATAGCCAGTAAAAATTTTGGCTTGTAGTTAGCAATGTCTGTAGAAAGTTATTTCGCTGTTGAAGTTGTTTTGTTTATTGAGAACTTTTAAACAAACGTCTAATTTGTCAGTCAGTTAATCACTGAGGCAGAATTTAGCTTATTGTCTTTCTAAACAATCTAGCATTAAGTACATTCTATAGGGAATACTAAAACTCAAACTAAGACAGTCATTATTCATGTTTTGGCAAACCGTAGAGCTTTCAAATGGTTGAAAGGTAAATCATCAAGATGAAACTGTAATCGCCAGGTTTATTGTTGCCAGAAATAGACTAGAGTGGGTTGCCTTAGCTATATGGTACGCACCAGGGGTTGCCTAGAGACCCCCATTGTTGCACTTGTCAATTGTCCTCTGATTGTCCACTGAAGTGATTGCTAGCATAACTTAAAATGAAGAAGCTAATTTAGTCCGTCTTCTTGTTTACACTACCTGAATGGCTAATGAGAGACTTCAAGGTAACAACTAAATGTTGTTGATCTGTTGGAAAGACTTTCTACCGTGGCTTCCTCAAGCAGTGAAGAAGCTAAGACATAAATCGTTACAATTTACTGTTAACAGAACTGTATTAGTGTGATCAGGATTAACGTTGGACCGTTTTCTTAAATGGAGTTAACGGATTAGATTAATCTTGGTTTGCTTCATAATTGATTACACCAAGAGTACATAATAGGACCTATCCTATTACTTTTCTACATAGGACCTATTCGTTACCTACCAATTGTGTACTCTTGGTCTCAGAGTTGAAAAATGTTTCCGACAAGCTGCATTTTGAATATTATGTGTATCTCTAGTTAGTAGTAAAAGTTTCCCTAAGTTTATTTGACAATAATGTCACAGCAAAATTTATTCTAGTTCGTTTGATATTTATCATTACCTACTTTCAGTTTAGTTAAATCAATTTTAATCAATGAGTCGTTACTTTAGGCTTTTCTTGTGGAGCTAACCAACACAATTGGTTTGTTTTTATTTGCAATGCTTTTTGAAGTTTTTTAGTATTATTAGTGTGTTTATAGTAGAATATTAGTGTTTTTTTTAATTACTAAGGACTTTGAATTTATTCTGAGACCGAACTGAACGAGTTTAGGTAAGTCCGATTCAGCGGTATTCTGCTTTAACATGCAATTTTAAATTTCTGAACCAAAGGGACTTAATGTTTCAATCAGTTTGTCTTGCAATGTGCCCATGTGGCCATGCATATATGCATTTTATATTCATTATCAATAATCATCAAGTGGACTATCAATCCAAGTAGATATCTATAATTTCTGAAAATCTTATTTCTTTACGATTTCTAGAATATTAATTCATGCATATTATAATGTGTCGCATGCGCTCTTTTGTTGTAATGAGAAACAGGGCCTACAAGACTTTAGGGCTGTGGTGTAGTGGTTAGCATTCTTGTCATCGACGCAAGTGGCCCAGGTTTGATTCGCGGCGCCTTCATTTCTTTCGTTTTTTCTAAATTGGGGTCTCCTCTTTTTTCCAACACTTTAGCTGAAATTGGCGTTACACAGCGTTCTGATACAGATGCTGCATCGACCAATGTCTTAGTTTCCGGAATCGAAATTAAAGACCCTACACACAAACGTTTGCAATTTGTCTTTCATTTTCTTATTGTGAAACCATGTGGGGATGAACTACCTTGATGGCAGGAGCAAATTTTGATTTTTTTACTTACACAGTTTTCAAATAGAACCTTCGCATTAGTACTACACCGCAGTTATCTACGCGACAAAATGAGTCAGCTGTGCAGCACTAGCGTATTTTCGTAAATGTGAACTTGAAATGCTACTGAATAATTGACGTGAGTTTATTTGAATTCGAATAATATCCAAGCAGCTGATATTAATAATGTAGTGTTATTAATTTCTGTATTGTTTTGCCGGGGGAAATTTCTATAGATGCACGTGCGCGGATATAGCTTGCAAAACTGAAATGTTCAAAAACAATAAAAACAATAGTTTGAGTTAATAAGATATATAATCGGTTTCTACGTAAATCTAGAAATTTCTTTATTTTAGTGCCAGAAGCATCACAATCTCGTTGCTTCGGTTACGTGTGATTGATATACTGTTTAATATTATGCTATTGTGAAGTAAGATAGGCCTCTGGAGTACTTAAAGGGATTAACGACAGCTCATCATCGACCCAGTAGCTCAACAGTTGAGCGTTGGCTTGCAGATTCAAAGATGGAGGTTCGAATCCCTCCCGGTTATTCTGATGTTTAATGCTGTCTTTCTTTCAGTAAGAATCTCCCATCGCTTTCTTGAAACTGTAATAACAATTGCATGGTATTTTTAGATTTTAATTTTGGGCTCGGTCTAATATGTTTTTTCGAATGAGATAAAAGCATGAAACATGCTATATTTCATACGATCACTTATTCCAGTTAGACAAAGTATTACATAGTTAAAAGTGTTTTGTGAATCCCAGCCAATGGGTCTACTTTGATCGTTTTAGACCAGTACTGCGAAAGTCATTCTACAATACCTAATAATTCTTGAATACCCGTCGTTATTCTTATCCCTGTCGTTTTGTTTCTAAGCACTTCCAGAAAACTAGTTAGCGACAATTTTCAGCCATAGGATAGGTAACATAGTTGAAGATAAGATTAATTAATATTGAGATTGATACTGAGAATATTAAGATTGATAAAAATTAATTCAACCAATTCTTCACAGCAGCTGAACAAAATTGTACTTATTCATGTCGCTGTCTTCTTGAGGAAAAGAATGATTGATTCTAGTAAGTGGTCTATTGATAACACGCATTTCTGCTTTTGTCGAACGGTTTTGTACTGAGTAAACTGTCTGTACATGACGCAACACAAATCACAACAAAGGTTAGGCTGCTCGATACAATACGAATTGTTGTGAACACTGATTTTCCTGCATGTATGATTAGGTTACATTAGAGCTTCATTTTGCTTTTGTGTACTTTTGTCCATTTAGAAAATTTATAAAAATAATTAAATTATGTACAAACAAAAAACGTGAAGTTATTGTTTCAGAAAACATGGTTTGCATCAAAGAAATAATAAATAAACATTCTAACCAAATAATTATCACGTTAAATTAAAAACAAAATATTCTACAGAGAAAAATATAAACAAGTAAGAATAGGAAATCCTTACGCAGAGCGACTACCAATAATTCATTCCATATTTTTTGACTGCTTTTTCTTCACTCAGCTTGAAAGGTCACACTGGAAAGTTCACTTTTTATTACATTACATAGTAGCTGTCTAGTTTTCCAAGAGAATGATTGATGAACGTTAATTGGTTATTTAGTCGGAATAAGTTAGCCAATATATTATTTGACGTTGTTGCTATTGTCAAATTATGCTTGTCTGCCTGTCCTGAAGGAAATATCAGTCAAGTTAAGTACAATAGTTAACTGTCCAATTCTAGTTTCTGCCATTTCAACTAAGTGGTTTGCATAAGCTGACACCAAATAATTTACCAGTTCATTTAGATGTTAATAATTTAGATTCAGGTTGATTGGTTTCTAAATTGAAGTCGATGGTTGCAGGGAACTGTATAAATCTATTTCTGTTTAATCCCTGATTAAAGACTAATATTCAACCCTAGCGTCAGATGAAAGTAGGATTTTAAGAATGTTTTAAGAATTTAAGAATTGTTCTAAGAATCTTAAAACTACGCATTACAGCGCAAAAAGTATTAGAAAGCCATGCAAATTATCAGTTGAGACTTGAACTTATGCTGCTAATTATATGCGTCAGTTGTGAAATTATTCAGGGTAGTTTAACCCTAAAGACTCGTTATAATTATAGTTTGACGTACGAACAAAATGTTCTAAAACTTTTGTAACCCAAGGCTACAATTTAATAACCGTATTTTCGTAATCTCTGGCGTTTGTATCCTGTTTGTGCCCAAAGGCGGTGAACCTCAAGCTTGACAGGTTTTTTAATCGGCTTGCTCTTTTGTTACTGTTGAACGCAAGACGCTCTTATGACCTTGATCTTGTAGATACCTTTGACTTTATTAGCCGACTTAAGGGGTTTGCTTGAGGTAAAAAGAGAGAAAGATACTGCGTTTTAGGAGACTTATTAAAAGTCAGTTTATTGGATACTGCTTTACAGTCGAAGTTACTGTATTAAGGTCTTGTTTCTGTCGAGTTTTTGAGTCTTGAGTTTTAGAGTTCTTAAGTTTTAAAAAGAAATTTAAATTAAATTCATTTGAATTAAAATTAAAATTAGCGGTTAGTGCCGCGAAGGCAACCAAATTTGCATCTAAATTTTTTTCAGGAAAAAATAACCAACGGTTTTTAGTATAGTTTAATCATCTGTACGATAAAAATGTTTCTAGCAAAATTGTTCTGTTCTGATGTGAAGAATGTCTTAGGGCCTTTTCATAAAAAGATTAAAAATCTAACATTAAAATAAATCTTTTCATGAAAACGACATTAAATTTCAGTCGCAGCTGTGAAGATTAAAAATATTAAAAATTCATAGATTCATTGCAGCGTGAGTTTTTAATCCAAAATCGTTTTCATAAAATAGATTAAACATGTGCTTTAGCATACGCGCTGGCTGGCACTCAGCTGGACCTGTTTTAATCCTGATTTTATGAAAACTACATTAAAATTTTCAAGCACTTATTCCCAAGCACGTTTTCGTGATTTTAATATTTTTAATCTTCGCTGATTAAAAATTACGTGCAAAACATATAAATTTTTAATACGCGTGCGAAATCGAAGATTAAAAATATTAAAGTAGAATTAGATCAATATGCGGCTTTGATTGGCTCGATAATTTTATTAATGATAGTATGCGGCTACATATGCATACATTAGCAATGTATAGGCATATGTTAGCAACTTATACAATTTTTAATATTATAAAACGGTATAAGACAATATTAAAACAATCATACGTTAACACATGGGTCTATTCTGGGGAGGGAGTCTTGCACCAACATGTTCACAGCTCTTGTACAAAACTCGACAAAAAATTGCCGTGTTTTAGCGAAACAATCAACGATTGTTCAAAGGTTTAGCCAAAACAGCGTAAAAATTTGCTATTTTTTGGCCACAATTTGGGTGAAAAACGCATAATTTTGGTGGGTTTGCACATTTTAAGAAATATTATAAAAACTTTGCCGCCTTTGCAGCTTGGATCTAATGTTGCTTGCCCTTGTACTTAATGTACCGTTGCCCTGGTTAATGTGCTTAAAAGTGTATGCTTGGTACTTACTGAATACTGTTGCCAAAAACTTATTTTGCTTTACTTTAGTAATGAATTAGAGGAGTAGTATAATGATTCGCAAAGGCTTTGCCTTTCTGTGAGTCTTGTTCACAGAAAGCCATATTTTGAGCTTTGCATATTACAAGGATCTCAAACGACAAGTGTGTTTCATTCGACCAAGTTTCAGCAGAATTGCCGTAGCATTCTGTTTGCAATCAAGCCATAAAGTCGTGAAATGTGGCCTTCAAATCCGATACACTTTCAAAAAAAACAGTCTGGATTATCAATCTGTTTGTAAACTTAAGGCCTATATCTTTACCGGATTAAACGGACTGTAGTCTAAGGTTTAGGAATGGCAAACGGACTAAACGAGGGGTTAAACGGAATGAACGAGTTAAAATAAGTCAGCGGTTTAATTTTAGTCTGACCCCATTTCAAAACTACCACTGGACTAAACGGATTTAACATTAACATTAGCGTGCATAGTTACATTACATTACATACATACATATACATTACGTTACATACACTAGTTACATACAAGTCCATTTAGTCCGATTAAAAAGCAGCGCCTGCGCGCTAAAAATTAAGTCCGTTTAATCCGTAGGTTTTGGAATGGCATTTTTAATATGAAGTTTTAAACCGTTTAGTCCGACTAAAAACAACCCTTTAATTTGGTAAACGCATGGCAGCGGGGTAGGGTAACCCACCTCAAAATCAAGACACTTCCCTGATTTGAGGGGAGTCTCTCCCTGGAATCCAGACATGACTTTATTTAAGGATGTTACCCCCCCTCCCTGTAATCAAGGCGCAAAAGGGCGATTTCGGCCGGAGCATCGTTCCGGCCGATTAGCTATGCAGCATTAGGAAGAGTGTCATTCCTCTTTATTATGTACTCTTGATACTATGTATGCTGGGGTACTCACAACTGTACCCCTTGGGATCGGAAGTGAGGCCCCTACCAATGCCCTAAATTGAGTTTAAAAGCATATGTTACACTCACACCTTAGGTAGTTAGCATACTCTGGATCTGGAGCTATCACTCATAGTCTGCTGTGGCATCAAAACAAAGGAGAGGTGAATCTGTGCACCACCCTGTGGTCGACCACGTTATGGGCAAACATAAAAAACTATGTAAGTGCTTAAGGGGAGGGGGCTGGCTACCCAGGTCAACAATCAAAGTTCTCCGATTCTGCTTCTTTTCACATATCTTACTCCCCCGGCGCATCTCAACCTCAGATAAGAGAAGCTTGAAGATGCACTTTTGGTTCAGTGCGTTTATCAGTGTATTTACATTGGCAAAAGTACGTAAAAAAGCTGATAAATACCTGTTAGTTGGGCAAGTCTAGCACAGACCAGATCTAGCCAATCAAACTGGAATTTGGCATAGTCCTACATAGTCCTGGCATAGTCCTGTTTTAACAAAATTGGGGAAATTTATCTGCCTTGCATTTAAAATCAGATCAACAAATTGTACACGCTAAAAATACAGAAAAGCTGAGCAACGTAGTTCGTTTATATTTTCTTAAGTTTGCTATTTACTACATTCTGTGATTGTTTTTTGCGTTAGCGTATTGCACTTTTGTTTCTGTTATTATACCAGCACAGTATGTCCCTTTGGGGATTTTGTGTTTGCAATCTTTAATAATAAACATAAACATAAACATAGCTCACATGTGTACGCAAAATCGTATGATCCGGATTCTTGATGTTTTCAAATCTAAAATAGAGAGCAAAATGTGCAAAATGGCCGTTTTTGAGGCCCGCCAAATTTGAGTAACTTTAAATTTGGGGTCACTGCACATGCCAGAGCAAAAATTTACAAAATATGCAAAGAATAATCATAGAGTTTGAGATATGATAAAAATGTAAAAACCAACTTTGTCAGTATTAACAAATTTGGAGTAAAGGGACGCTTCGTGAAGACAAAAAACTTTTGTTTTGTTGCGCCTATAATTTATATACACGTCGAATTTTTAAGAGCGCATGGTCAGAAAATGGCAATATCTTTGGTTACAGTTTTTTGATTTCACGGGGGCTACAATGTGTGCGAATTTCAAGTAAATCAAAGAACCAAAAGTTTTCACTTATACAGGTAGCCTCTCCCCCTTAAGCGATAAGAGAATCGCGGCCGCCCAGGAAATCGTGACATTGAAATTTTTAGTAGGTATAAGTAGTAGTATAAGTTGAAATCTACACTGAAAGGATACACATTCCCCCTTGAAGTTAAACATTAAAAATTCTAAAAATAAAAATTAATTCAGAAGATTTCTTAAGTCTTCATTTTTACTGCAGAAAGAGTGGTGTCACCGGTGTCAGTGTAAAATATTTTGTCCGAAACGGAGCTTATTTCCAATAATACGAAATAAGGCAGAATAAGATGTCTTACATTCTTTTTAACTAGGTAGTATTGGCAGAACCTAAAGGCTCATCCTGTTAATGGATGAACCGAAATCGACTCATTTTCTCCGCAGATCCGCTGTCTAGGAATGATGTATCGGACTAAACGGACTAACTTAAACTTTGTGACTTGTAAATTGATGAGCACGCTCATAGAAGAAAAAGATTAATGTCGCGTGTAAACTTTGGCCCCAGGTTACACCCATACAATTAAGTTATGTGCATATATACATTTAATCTTATCATTTTGAGTTTGAGCGTCTCCGGGATGGAATTTTAGAAGCAACTTGTTTAGTTATCATATAACAGCAAAACAGTAATGTAGTTACATAATTTTTAAAATGGTGGTAATACAAATATTGAAATATTTGTTTCCAAAATTTCAAGGCAATTCATTAATTTTCCTCTAAGTTATGTTGAAAAAATAGCAGAAATTTAGAAAAAACTGACTGTTCTACTAGAGTATACCTTATATGCGTTATATGCATATAAGTGCTATATGCGTGCACGCTGAACGCGTATCAGCTAGGCAGGATTAAAAATATCAAAAATTCTATTCTTAATATTTTTAATATTTTTAATCTTGAATTTATGAAAACGTGATTAAACACTTTTAATATTTTTAATATCATTGATTAATTTTAATATTTTTAATCTTTTTATGAAAAGGCCCTAAGAAATGTGATTAGTGTGAATAGCGTGTTTATAAAGGTCAAAATTACGTCTAACGAAGTTTGTACATTAACAAATGTTCAACGTATTCACATTTGACAAATTGATGTAAAGTGCTTGGCTTAAAGGCGGCACAGTTTTCTTACGAATTTCTACGACGGTCGGTTGCGTTTTCGGCTGCGGCCAGTTACTTTCATACCTTGTCCCGATTAATTGTATCTGCCCCAAATGTTGCATTTTGTTCAATAAATAGTATTCTAACTGGTTTTCCGTGGTATTTCTGTATTTTAGAGTCAGGTAGCGTAGAATTTAGTCTAGTTGTAGGCTTTACGTACTTCCCAGGCTTTGTAAGCGACGTAGGCTTCATCTTCTCGTCAGGGGAGTCACACTTCGGTCTCGGACCTAAGGTAATCTACCTGAAGCCACAGGGCGACACACCAAAAACTTAACACTGACATGTTTTCATTGCTTCTGTTCTCAATTTTGTTGAGTTCTGTTCTGTTCCCAGAAAGTTTTTAAAACATTCAATTACAGACTACTTTTACGTTGAAATGCAAACTTTAGAGTCTCAACTTTCTAAAAACGGCCTATTGTAGGAGCGTCGCTTCGATCAAAACAAGACGCATAATATTATTTGTCAATTGCAATTAATTAATCAAATATTTCATCTCATCTCAGTTTCATGTACAAAACACACAAATTAGATCATTGGCATGAAAAATTGTCAGTTTAGGCCATAGGTCATATCTATTGCTAAGGCATTTCCACACGTGTGCAACTAAGACGGGGGGGACCTACTAACTGGGGGGGGGTGCTGATCCGTATTCTAATAATTAGTTAATTTTTAATTAACTAATTATTTAATTCTAAATAACATTAATTCCCCCTCTTCACATCACTTACCCCCTGTGTAGGCTTGTTGCTTTACATGTTAAGTTATCCTTACTCACAAATAAATTCTTTCTAACAAAATGTAATGAAAATTCTTTTTTTTAAAAGTTTTAGAAAAATCTAAAGAGTATATTTTAGGTATTAGGTATCGAATTTATCTCTTCAGGCTCTTCCGTTCAAAATGGGTTGAATAAGCGGATACTAAACATCAAAGGACTTTAAATCCTGAGGCCCTGTTTTAATTACAGCTTATCGGCAAAGCATTTTTTGTCATGTTTTATTACAGGAAATCATGTTATGTAGGTAACCTTTAAAATAGACTCTAGTTAAATTAGGCAGGCAACTAAAGTGTGTGGCGTCTATTTTGTTACTTCTGTGAAACTAATTTTCTTTAGGGTCGATTCATACTTACAGCCGTATTTATTTCCGTTCAGATGAACGTACAGCATAAGCAGGTTGCTATGACGTTTTACTGGTGCCTCCGGTTGAACAGCTGTACGGCTGTGAGTATGAATCAATCCTCAGACAAATAGAATAGAATAGTTAAAATAGAATAGTTACAGTTTGTTTAGCTATGAGTATACATTTTAGCTGTGGTCAACTTTCACTAGCATATGCCTTTATCAATAACAAGCCTCAAATTTCATGTTTAATAATTAGCTTCCAACTTTAGAAATGTCATGCTTCACCATGTAGCACGTAACACGATCTACTGAAAATAAAAATACCAATTTCAGCTTTCCAGTACGAACACGTTACCATATAAATTTTTCTCTTGGTTTGCTTTGTATTACCATTACCAATTTGCTATATGCCTTTTTTATCCACAGTTATATGTGGAAATATATGCTTCTACATGTTTTTGTAGTTTTGTATATGGTGACTGTGTGTGTTTATATATACATACATAATTAGTGTTGCTGAGAAATTTCAGATTTTATTTTTTTACACAATTGGGTGCTGCAGTTTCTCATTTAGAGTCAACTGTGCACTTTTTTATAAAATTTAAATAAAAATAACAATTCAAACTCATCTAAAAATACACAGGCTACATTTTTCAAAGGAATGCAGTGACCTCTTTTTCACTGAATTAAACGTAAAGACACCTTTGTGAAATTCCTTGAGTATTGATTTTTTTGATACAATAATCAATATTAAAAGTGATATCCAGTATCATAATTGGTGTAAAAGGAAAAACCGACAAAAACAGCGCCCCGGAAAGAGAAAAGGAAAAAAAAAAAAAGAAGGAGAAAAAAAAAAAACCAAAATGTCATAGTTGAGATACTATATATTGTGCATACTTGTTATCACAATTTATGTATTATTTAACTTTTTTTCGACTATCAAATATAAAAGTATTATTTATTAAGTTAATCTGTTTATTTCTGTCATATTTATATTTTTTCCAAGTATAACATCACAAATACTATATTTAAATTTTCACGTATCATATTTGTACCTATATCAAATTATTTCAAGTGTAGGAAACAAATCACTTACTTAAATTCCAAGCATCATAATATTATGTACTTACTGAAATTGTTGTTGTGAAAATATTACATAACATTTCAAACCATTCATACTTATGAACAAGCTCGTCTGGTGAGTGAGAAGTGTCCCTCCTGACTGAGTACTGATCATGACGTTGGAGTGTCTATATTCCGCAGGAAATATAAAACGCGGCCATAACCGCGCATTAGAGCAAGGTTTAAGAGAAGCAAAGAGCGAAGCATTATTAAAAAATGTAATCCACTGAAGTCTCAAAGGTATTTTAACTTACTAATAAATTGATGTAACTGAATTTTCAATGACTATATATTACTGACTGAAGTCTCAAAGGTGTGTAAACCTACTAATAAATTGAGGTAACTAAATTTTCAATAAATATTGAGCGTCTCTTTCAGCCCGCGTCCTTACGGGGGCTTGGCCGACGAGAAAAAACCGCCTAGCTGAGCCTAGGGTAGCTAAGGTACGTCAGCCAACCGGACCCTATGGCTCGTCTGGGCTGCAAGATGCTCTACAAACTCCGACTAAAACTCGTCCTACAAAGCCGCGTACGGGTCAACTGATGCTCTACACACCACTCTAGGACCCGGAAACAGCACCTCGCTCACATACACACTCTACAAAGCTGGTCATTACAAGTCGCAAACCTGAAATTACAAAGGTTTAATACAAAATAACAGCACAAAAACTGTAACAGAAACTGGCAAAAACCACTGCCAACACCCAGGAAAACAACCAAAAAGTACCAATATCAACTCACAACCCCTCCCGAAACTCTCGAATTTGGGTAAAAATACCGCTGAAAAACAATCATAAAAATGCCTAATAGCCTTTACGAACCCGACCTACTCACGCCCATGTCACATCGACACCGACTTGGCAGAACCACAGACATTACACAATAGAAAGAAAATAGATTGAGCGGTTGTACAATATTTTACCTAATTTGCATATTCACAGATCTCGGCAGCCTGCGTATATACGCATGCACACGCGCATGTGCGTGCGCATCTGTTGTCACGCACCGACTGTCAGTGCCCAGCAATGCAAGAATGCGGGCTGGGTAACCGGCCTAAGGGGCCTTACACTATATATAGCTAACTGAAGTCTCAAAGGTGTGTAAACCTACGAATAAATTGAGGTAACTAAATTTTCAATGACTATATATAGCTAACTGAAGTCTCAAAGGTGTGTAAACCTACGAATAAATTGAGGTAACTAAATTTTCAATGACTATATATAGCTAACTGAAGTCTCAAAGGTGTGTAAACCTACTAATAAATTGAGGTAACTAAATTTTCAATGACTATGTATAGCTAACTGTAGTTCATTAAAGATATTATGTTTGCTGCCGACTGGCCAGTTTAACTAATCATCGTTCTTGTTCTAGATATATATACTGTGGTGGGGTTGATTTTCACCCTAGCACTTTTAATCCATTTCTTAAAAGTTTTCGTTTCACCCTAGCACTAGATTCAGCCTAGCACTAATACGACTCACCCTAGCACTAAGTATGCAGATTCACCCTAGCACTGCACCTAGGTAGAATTTTATTTTATTTCAGTTTATGTAAAGCTTTCTCATGTGTTTCAATAGACACTGCTTGCTGAGTCGCTTCACAGTACTGCTTTACATCAACGTCTTCTCAACGGCCGGCTTAGCTCAGTTGGTAGAGCGTCCGATTCTTAATCTTAAGGTTGGTGCTTCGAGCGCACTCCGCAGTCGCTTTTTGAAATTTGAGCATACCAATCTTCTGCAATGCAGGCAGTCAGACACTACAGAATCAATCACTAGCTGATCGACCTACCTGCCCGTCCAGTGTTAATTAACACTGGAAAATTGACCTACCCAAATTACATAGGATTCAGAGATTCTGAATATAGTATATATATACGCGGCCCCCTCTAAAAAGTTCCTGTACAAACGTATGTACAAAATGACTTAATTCACTGTCGTACGTACTACGTAAAAGTACATAATATGTACGAAAACTATGTAAAAGTATCGTTTATACATGTACCAATGTGAAAATTTTGGTCTTTTCATTGTCGGTTTTCATTCGGCAAATGCGCATTATTTTCTGTATCCATCCCACTTTTAATTAAGATAATGGCATGGACATTATATAGCGTTTGGAAGTACTTCAATACTAAGTACAAACAGGAAGTAATTATTCTGAGGTGTTAATTACACTTTTGTTTACTGCTGCTTTTCCAACTTCAAACTTATATGTTGATTGCGTTACTGTTAAAAGTTTTCGCTTAAATTAATATTGAAATTCTCTGATCTGTTTTCTGCCAGTAATGACAGCTGAAAATAGTGTTAATCATCTCAACTGATTTTAAAATTCAGTTTTCAGTTAAGAAACTTTTCCATTGATTTAAAGTTCAAAAGCGAGAAAAAGTTCCTTGTATTGACGCAAGCACGGACAAACGTAAGATGGAACAATCTGTGTTAATTTTTTCAAGAATCTGTTATCCAACTTGTCAGATAACAAGTAATTATTGTAATTGTAAATTTGTTGTCGTTATTTTATGTAGCTGCAACAACTACGAAATACACACTTTGTTAATCAAAAGTGCTAGATAAAATTAGTCTTTAGTGTGTTGATGACACTGCTTTCTCAAACTTTCATAACATGCCTTCTTCTGTTGGCGACAGTAATAGTAATTATTTTTACTTAATTTCCACACTGTGAAATAGTACTGTATATTCTTTTTTTACGCGGCCCCCTCAGGGGCCGCGTAATGGGGCCGCGTATATACTATATTCAGATTTTCAGATTCCTACCTTATTCCGGGTAGATCGAATTTCTAGTGTTAATTAACACTAGAAAGGCAGGTACCTCTCAGCTCTGTCACATATCATGCAACTTGGCGGAACTGTCATGCTCTGAAAATGCCGTAGAATGCAAAAGATCCAGCTCCGGGGCGGAATCGAACCACCAACATTCTGATGATTGATCACAGGCTCTGTAGATGCACGCAGCACTCCCAACTGAGCCAACCGTGCTAATATATGTCGTTCGAAAATGCATATAATATACTTGGATCGATTACACCCAATGATACAACGAAACAAATTTTACCGCTGAATGATCATCAATATAACAGATGATTAAAAATGTTATGCAGGCGTCTCATGGAATATAATTCGACAAATTAAATTTCTATTCTCTGATGTTAGTACATATCGCCACTATCTTTTATTATATGTCAACATTCACATATGCTTCTGTTTGTTTGTCACATTCATAATGTCACCCAAAGTTGACGCTCAGCTTGAGGAGTGTCAACGAAAGTCGAACACTGTGGTCTCAGTGGTACAGTGGTATGTAAGTGTTCACGACTTTGAATCGAAGGAACAGAGTTCGAATCTCGGTGAGATCAGCTTTTTAAAATACTAGTGTAATTTTTGAAATGAACTTTTTACTTTGAAAATTTATCAGCTTTTGTCTTAAGACAGGCGTTTAGCTACTCAGCAGTAAATGTGAGCAGCGCGATGGGCTTAAACCTTTTTTGTCCAAAACCTTTTTTGTCCAGGCCGCGTTTCATATTTCCTGTGGAATATTGACACTCAAACCTCACAATGTAACCACTTCTCACTCAGCAGAAGAGCTTGTCATTATCATTATTTTCGTTTATCGTGCTGTAAACGAAAGAGACTTGGTGGCTGTGATGTGGTGGTTAGCATTCTCGAAGTCATTGCGATCGGCAAGCGTTCGATTCTCGGCACCTCCATTTCTTTCTCTCTCTCCCTTTCGCTTAATTTTCAGGTAATCCTGATAAAAATGAGAGGATAAGGCTATGTTTTCGGAATATCCTCATGCCTGAACCGTATTTGGGGAAGATTTCGTATTTCCTGCGATACTCGTGCTGTGTGCTGGTATGATTGAAGTTTTGCTGTGTACGTATTTTGATCCGAGGCGACTGTGAATTGTGAAACCCTGTGGTTGCCGGGAAGCAAGGGAAATACAAAATCTAGTGGGAACGAAGTAGGCTTGAAGGCCTAAGTGTGAATGTTCTCTGTCAATGAGTCAATGTGAATTGGTTGGGTATTTGGCGTGAGTATCGACAGAGTATCGTTGTAGTGTTTTTTACCGTGGTTTCAGAGATTCAATACAAAAGAAGGTTTAAATTTATGGTTTAAGGTGGTAGTTACGTTTTGAAGTTTTTGCAATAATTCAAAAGTTACTTGATCGAACATAATCAAACTTGGCACGGACATTGCGAATGTAAATAGCAATATTTCAGCTAATTTTAACATTGATTCAAACTTTTACGGCTACTTTATAGCTAAAAAACTGGATTTGTTGTGTATTTTTTGAGGACTTACAAAATTGTTTGCAAATTTTTGTGGCTCTTACACTACTCATAAAAGCCAATCAAAAAAGGTCTAACCCAATTTATTTTAAGAATATGTTCAGCTAAAATATGACATATTTCTGTTAGTCGCTCTAGGCGATCCGTAACTTTGAAGTTTTTTACCTCAATTCTGACTTCTCATGCCAATATCACGAAATACCGATAACCACTTTGCACAATAATTTACATGTACATAGTCCTTATGCATCTATTATACCTGCAAAATTTGGTTAGTATATGTCACAGCAGCCACGAGCATTGGCAGTGTTAATAACCCTTTCAAAAATTGCTAATTTTCTTCAGTCTCCTGAAACGTCATTTTTAAAACTTTTGTCCGCCATTTTTTCAACGGGTACGGGAAAACTGTGCTTAATGTAATAGTAGCTGACAGCTTATTTGACAGTAGCCAAATAAATTTGCCCTGTACCTTTTTCGAATTGAGTGAAAAGGTTGAGTATTTTTTAGTTATAGCCTACCAAAGTCATAAAAACTGCCGTTTCTTGACTTTTTAGAAAAATTTGAGGCAAACTTTTGCTCACTGTAAAAATCTGCTAAATTATTACGTTTAGTTAAGCATACCAGCAGTTTTGTAACACATCAACGTGCCTTTGGTATAAATTGCGTAATTGTATGCGGAATTTTTTTACAACAGTGAAGAAATAACGAAATACGGGGAAAAATGCATAAAACTGAGCTGATGAACTTCACCAAAATAGTTGGCGTGCACACTATGAGTAACAAGGCGGTGATAAGCGCGGCAGACTCATGAACATGGGCACAGCATTAAATGTTTCTATATTGGAAAAGTTCTATCAAACCCATTACAAAAAAAATTTCAGTTTTTTTATTAATCCTTTTAATCTCCAGGTTCTCTTGTTTTTTGTGCTTTTGAATTTTTTATCTAGTTTTTTTAGATGTCTGATAGAATAAGTCCTTTGTTAGCGGATATGTCAGGCTTAGCGTCGAATCCTATAATCTGCCCCGTTCCATAATGTTATTGTCGGGACCGGGAGTATAAAGTCAATGTCGGGTGATGGATTAGCACTAGAAGTCACTATTCGGAGGTTTGTGCTCGGAGAGTCGTGTTCACAAGTATGATTTTAGCCCGATTTATACTTGTCCTCAAGGACACAGTGACAGGGACAAGGACCAATTTTGGTCAGCTGCTGTGAAACATTGACAAATGCGTTTGAGCCAATTATTTATACACGGTCTAGAAATGACCTCAACAATCGTCATGCAAAAATGGTATATATATACTTGGCTGTGCAGTTTTTCAGAAATTGTTTAGGGACAAAACGATGGGGACAAGGACAAGAATGAACAGCACTGACATTCAACCGGACCAAGTTTTGGGTCAAGATGCTAGGATACTAATTTATTTTTTCTTAGCAGTTGATTTGGATTGTCCATACAGCCTTTGCAAAAATTGCAGATAGTTTTTATGGAACTCGCAAACTAAATTTAGCCTTTAGTTTATAAGTCAAGATATAAACACTGGCTTAAAGCACCAGCATTTACTTAATTTTATAAATCCAAACTCCAGTTGAACAGTTTTTTTAAAGCAAAATACTGATGCCTGTGGTACAGTGAAGTGATATAAAGAATTCCATTCCTTTGTTATTTTCTAAGCCTCATCAGTCCAATATAAATTACATATCAAGGCAGTTTTGTTTAACTTCCTGCCATAAATATTGGATGCAATAACAAAATTTTGATGATATGTGCAAACACTGAAGACAGTTTAATTATTTTCGTAATTATTTTTGTTAATTTCCAAACGCTGTTTGCACGATTCTACTTTGAACCACAACATGGGTATTACGTAGATGTAGGAGCTATTGTTTTAAATTGTAGCATAAATTATTATGCATATCGTGTATAACCAAGAAGAAATATAATGATCAACTTTCTATTTATCACTTTAATAAAGCAGCGTTCCAAGAGTCTGTTTGGAAAATTTTTACAGATAGGTATGGCGACAGTTTTAGGCTTTTTTACCAACACTTATCTGTCACTTCACTTATCAATAGAATTGAGTTAAAACAAGTTAAGTAATAGCCATATTTCGATACAAAAAAGAAAAATCATTCTAGAAAACGTGAAAAAATACATCCTAGAAAACTCATTAATATATACCTCTCATAAAGTTTTAATAGTTGACAACAGCATCTATTATCCTTGACATTGTTGCATACATAAGTTATGCATAATTTTTTCAATAACACGCTCAGCCTAATGCTTGCTAATATCCGGTAATGAGGTCAACCCTAGTCAGGAAGGACAAGCGAACTTTATAGTTTATCTTGGCATGCGGAGGAGGTATTAATTTGAGGTTTGAGGAAGAGACATAGGTGCCCTGATGCCATCAAGGGACGTTTCTGAAGCTGTTAATTTGCTAAAATTGCATGTTGTCACTTTCTGGGCAGAAGACCTAAAATTATCAGACAAAAACAATCTGAAAGCCAACCCTGATCGGCCATAGCGTGCCTCTAGCTTTCATTTGAATGGGTGACGTCAAGCAAAATAGCATGTTTTGCTATTGCTGTTGAATTATTCTAATGAGCTGCCCAGGGTACTGAATTGCCTGAGGACGCTCTTAGCATAATAATAATTATCATCATAATAATTGTATTCTTTCTTTTCTAAGGTTGCCATTTGATAAGCCTGAAAATAACTTAGAGTATAATTAGATACTTTCTCATTAGGCTAAAACAGTCACACGCACACACAAGCATGAAAAATATTGTATAGAAAAGTGTGATTAAAGGTCTTTTTTGCTGTATTGTTAGCTATATGTAATCTAGCTGCTAGATTACACCGCTTTCGTTCTCGTAACACACTGACAAATAGATTACTATAAACTTTAGCCCCCTCCACAGGGGAAATGCTCACGTGCGTGGTTACAATGATTATTATTGTGAAAACTTTGCGATAGTTGTCATGGTAACAAATTATGGGTTGGCTAGCTTCCGCAGTAGATGTGTCGCACTCCTGAACTGACGCACAGACCAAGTGAAACCGGTGACATGCCGTGTTTTTCCTGGTCTAGTTCAACTAAGCTGCTCAAAAATCACAACTTCCGTCTTAGGCTAGTCTGCTATGACCTTAGGCTAGCCACATAAAACTTATCTGACATTAACCAGAAAGCATAATTATTTCTGGTTAATTATATAATAAGGTTGCCATTATTTATTAGTCTAAATCATGGTTGTCTATAGATAAACAACTGTGACTAAGATCCTAAGAGCTTTTGGGCTTAAGTTTTTTTGCAATTTTTTTGAATGCTTAGAAATGTTACTAATGTTTAGTTTAAGTTAAAGGTCGTTGAACGAAGAGCCAAGCCAAAAACTACCCACTATGCCAAACTTCACTTAAGTAAGTACAGGATTTAATTTTTAGTTTGAAAATAACGTGGATAAAGTAATAAAAACAGCCGAACCATAACAACTTAAACTAATTCGGTAATGAAAACCTTGGCTTACTTCAAGTCTAAGTAAGCTACTGTCGTAAGTGTAATCAAATGATTTACTACATAGCAGTTAAATTTGGTTTGAGTTTGTTAATTTGAATTTGAATAATTTGAATGCTCATCAGGTAATTGGCATAAAGTTGTCTTGCTAGATTCTAAGTGCAAAAATGTATGGCGTAATGTAATTCTAAAAAATGGCGCTTCGGTTGTAAGGACACTAGATGCTGTTTTTTATATTCTTTTTTCATTGTTTTTTCAACCAACTAATCGCAGTGTTGACAACGGCATCTATAACATTTGACATTTACCGTTTACGCCTCGTTGACTCTAATTCACTCTATTCAAAAATATTTTGTTTGAGTGTTTATATTTTTATGCTCTACTGTTACTATAAATAGTATCACGTTTTTTGTTTTCCACTAATTTAAACTCATGACAATTATCAACGGCCACTTAGTTAAATTAAACGAATAAGTCACTAAGATTGACGATTCCCTCCCCTTTATCATTATTACTGCGAAGTCAATTGAACTGTTTACAAAATTTGTCATTAATTTGAGTGGCTTTTATTTTTACGGTCATAACAAAGCCTCAGCTAATGAGCACTGGCCATTGCTTATATGTCCCTTGGTGACTGTATATCGCGTTGCTTATTTTTGTGATTAAACTTTCAGCATATTTCCGGTTGAAGTTTGATAACTTCATTTTCATCAACATATATTTTTTATTACAGACTTTTAATTAGAAGTTAAAAAGGGGGAAATATGTAAATTACTGTCTAAGCTGTTTCCGCTTCAGTGAAGATAGTTTACTTTTTACTTTGATAACATTCAATTATTAATTAAACAGAAGTTTTAACAGAAAATAACTTTATGTTGAGAAAAATATATTAATTTAAGTAGTTTTTTTAATCTGAAGTTGAAAAAATTTAAACTTTGATTAATATTTTTCATTAGTTTGTGCGAAACCATTGTATTTTTGAAATATTCTGTGACTAATACTTTATTGTCTCATTATTTATACATATTCCTTTTTATAAAGTCCTCCTCAAAAAATGAGTTACAGAAATAATGGAAAAATAAGAGAGTCTGTATAAAACGAGAACTCAATTTAGTATTAGTTTGTAATTGTTAGCTTTTCTTTACGACAACACAGAAGGTGCTGGTATTGGTTATGCAGACAAAGTCTAAAAAACGTTCTGCACAGGTTTAGTTTATTTTTGTTTTCAGATATAGGTTGTTTACTTGTTTAGATGCTGAAGCTACATAGGTCGTTTATAACGTTTATTACGTGTTATGATATCGGAAATATATATAATATAAAATAGTCAATAGCTATTTCTAAGGCCTCAACTTAGCGGTATCTAGAGTACATGATTAAGTGTTATAGCATTCTTTCGTCTATTTTTCAAAGAAACGTTTTTTCTAAATATTCGTCGACAAATATAGCAAGTGACATTTTAAATTTATGTAACAGAAAATAAACAAGCTGAAAATGGATTAGTTTTCCATGAATTTTAAAGAGTCCTTTTCACATGATCAAGTATTTTATTATTTCTGTCTGTTAATATTAATAATTTCTGATATTAATTTATAATAAACTACATTTTTAGGTGAAAAACATGATATTGTCGCATTTTTGCTCAGAAAGTAATTTATAAATGAAGTAAGGTGTCGATTTTTCGTATGATTTGTCGTATTTCTGACAATTACTAGCTCATGTTGGACATTTTTAATGAAATAAACCAATACACTGCAAGATGGTGAGCTTGCAGTGCAAACATTGTGTAGCGGTGTATGTGTATTCAACTGGTACTATTTTATATAGTATATTTTATATATTTTATATAGCATAAAACATTTTATCATTATTGTTAGTTAGTTTTAAAACGGATCTTTTTGTCTGTATTTTTCGCATGAGCTTGAATTTGTTAGGCTTGGATACCATTTACATTATAATTAATGAAGTAAGCATACAGGCAAACTCAATCAATTCTGGTCAGCCAACCAAGGATGTTTCCAGAATGCATAATTCTGATTTTCAAACTGTTTACGTTTCAGGTGACAGACTCATTAAGATAATTGTTTTTAGTTTTAGTTAACTAAATTGGTAAAAAATGTTTTTTTTCTGCTGCGACTGAGCCACGGCAACGCGTAACTTAGGGCCTATTCCTTTACCGGATTAAACGGACTTATTTTAGTCCGAGGTTTTGGAATGACAAATCGGACTAAACGGACTAAACGAGTTAAAATAAGTCAGCAGCTTAGTTTTAGTCTGACCCCATTCCAAAACTACCACTGGACTAGACGGATTTAACATGGACGCTTAACATTAGCGGGCTAAGTCCGTTTAGCCCGGAGGTTTTGGAATGGCATTTTTAAGCATAATTTTTAAACCGTTTAGTCCGATTATAATTAACCCTTTAATCCGGTAAAGGAATAGGCCCTTGGTGATATGTGCGTCTGTATGTGTTTTGATAGGCGCAATTGCGCTATTGTACATTAACATGAGTGTGTTTGTGAAATGCGTGTGTTAACTGTTTGACTGTCCACGTTTAATCATCAGTTTTAACGCTGTACATTGTACATATATAATTCTAGTATGAATCAAATCCAACTCTTTGGATCGGCAAAGTGGCTTGGGCTTTTTGAGCTGCTTTGGTTTCTGAGCCAGGCTTTATGCTTGGTAGCGTCTGTGTGCGGTAGTGAAATAAAATCGGATGAAAATGTCTCTGAAAACACATCGCTGAATATAAGTAGTATATACTGTTATAGTACATAAATGTTTTGCACCCTCTATTATGCCTATGGGTTAAAAGTGGAGGGTACCTACACTCATAAAATAAAACTAGTTGCTTAAAACCTTATAACATTTACATAAACATTATCTATCTGACGAATACAATCATCTTCCAAAAGGAACACATCATTATTTTTTCATATCATATTTCGCCAACACAATCAACAATCAAATTCCAACTTCTTTCACATTGTGTGTGCCCATGCTTCACACCTTTCATAATGGATTCAATGAATTTTTGATACATAGCATAACGAGAATGCATTAATCCCATTTTCTGTTATCGCTGTTGGCACAATGGAACATAAATAATTCATTCATCCTCTGACTTTTGTCTTGGTTCATTTGCTGAAACTATGCATTTATTCCTTCTGGCAATACAGACTGTTTTTATTCCGCTTTTGTTTCGCATTTCATACAGCAGCTTTTCTCTGTATAGTAGTGTGTGATATATATATATATATATATATATATATATATATATATATATATATATATTATATATATATAGTCGTTTTCAAATGAAATTTGATTGATTGACATCATCCAACGCGTCAGGTTTTATCACCGAGGCGGTCGGATGACATCATCCGACGGGCCACGCTGGGCGTCGGATTGCATCATTGAGTGAGAAATTGGAGAGCTAGCAGGAAAAATTTCTGAAGGTGACTCCTTAACGAGTTATGCAAAATTTTTTATAATTTACTTTGAATGTTGATTAATAGATGCTTGCTTGAAAAATAAGGTAATATCACCTACTGAATTTTTGATTTTTATTAGTTAAAGAAGCTAACAATAAAATAAGGTAGTATTCATTATTTGCACTGAAGCAGCCGCCCTATTCAAAACTTTAGATCTGAAAACTGACATCTAAAGACATCTCTATTTACTGGCTGGCAAAACTGGCTGGCGTCGGATTGCATAATCGAGGGCGTCGGATGACATCATTCGACGCCTCCGATTTCATCACTAATCCCGACGCCTAGAATCCATTTTCATTTGAAATTTGACTTTTAATGCGATATGTAGTTTATTTATTTATTTATTTATATTAGTCATCAACTTCAAGCCCAGGGCCCATTTCAACTGCCGTTGAACTCAACGACCGTTGAAATGAACGGTCGTTTAAATTGTTTGAATTTTATAAACGATGAAATCGTGTGATTTTGGCTGAGAAAAATGTGAATTTCAACAGTGATTTTATAAAGATAAGTCCGTTGAGATAAACGGCCGTTGAACGGCCGTTGAAATGAACGGCCGTTCAACGGCCGTTGAAATTTCAACGGAGAATTTTAAGATTTTTAAAACATAATTTCGTGTATATTAGTTGCAAAAAAGGAAAGAAATTTGCCCTTTTTTGCTAATATTACATTCCCAAACTGCTGTGTAATTTTTTACTAGTAATAATTTGAAAATTTGATTTTTAATGTTAAAGTATTTCATCAACTACATATTATATAAAGTTATGAATTTAAAAAAGTAAAATTGAATTAAATTTTGCAATTATCAATGCTCCTTTGGTATTTGATGTTAAGAAGTAAACACTTTGCAACAAATTGAAAAAATTGCATATTTTCAACGGAGCTTTGTCGGTCCGATGAACTCAACGGCAGTTCAACGGCTGTTGAACGGCCGTTCAACTAAACAGCCGTTGAAATTTTTAAAAATTTAGAACGAGTAGTTGGAAAAAATGATTAGTCGCGTGTTTTCAACGGAGAAATTTCTGAAAATCCGTCGATTTCAACCAAAAAGTTCTGTTTATAAAATCGCTGTTAAAATTGCTGAAAACCTCCGTTGAAAATTTTCAAGGTACTTTTATACAATCGAAACATTTTGAACGGCAGTTGAATTATGTTAAATGGAGAAAATGTAGTTTTCAACGGAGAGTTTTTCAACGGCCGTCGAAATAAACGGTCGTTGAAATTTTTATAAAAATCAGCTAAATTTCAACGGCCGTTCAAATTTCAACGGCCGTTGAAATTTCAACGGCCGTTGAAATTCTTTATACAATCGGGCCCAGATCATGATTGTCTTTAAGCGATCGTCTTTAGTTTTCCAGTAAGTCGGTTAGTACTGGGGAAATAATGAATACCTGCAGAATATTGACTCAGCATAGCTAAGCGGTTTATTGGCACCAATTTCTACAGCATTTCAATAGATATTTTTTTTGCAACGAAAACGACATATTCTATAATTAATCTGAACTTACTTAAGGGGGTAGTGTCGCGAAAGCAGTCGATTTTGCGCGACTATAAAACTTTTTCACTAAGAGATAGGTGATTGTTCTTTATATATTTTAAAAATATGTTTTAAGGCAAATATTTTTGCGAAGTTTCAGCAAAATTGATGCAGCATACAGTTGGCAGTGAAGTCGCAAAGTCGGAAAAATGAGGTTTTGAAAACCTATTCACATTCGATAATTTCGTCACAATTAAAAAACTTTTTGTTTAGATTTTTTACACAAAGTACAAGCACATATGCTCTAACTTATGCACACGAAATTTAGTGCAAATTGCTTGAGTGGTTGTGGAGTAATGCATGTTTGAACTGTGAAACTGAGCGTAACCTATAAAGTACTCACAGCAATAATGATAATTTGTAAAAATTTTAGACATTAATTTTGAAATCAAAAGAAAAACAAATCTTCATTTTTCATTTTTCTTATTTGTGGCAAAAAATTGTGCGTCAAAACATTACATGTACTTCAGAAGCTGGCCAATCTGATATCTGGCTTGATTTTTTTAAGTTTTATGTCTCTATTGTGTGATGTCTGGCTCACAAATCGTGATTGGTTAAAAATATTGATGGATATTGGTAGTCTAGTGCCCGGCAGTATTTATTTGACACCTTATGGCATTTCACTAGTTTCTCAGTGAACGTACAATTTCAAAGCAAAATGTTCTCATTTTGCAGGCTATGAGCAAAACTGCTTTGGCGACACTACCACCTTAAACGTTCTGTAGCATCGTTTAAAACTAAGGGAATTTAATCGATTGTGTCTCATTTTGTTTGTAGAAATGAGTATTCTATCGTTTTTAGTAATTTAGAGAAAACAGTTCAAAAATGTTAGAAAACAACAATTCGATTCGATGTTTACTAAAAAAGTAATTATTTATTAAATTAATTTAATAATTTGTGTGTAAACAATGACTAGATCTTAGCATTACTGCAACGTCCAACTGATTGACTATGATTTTGTCAGTTTCGTTTTTTATAACGTCAAGTAGTTGCCATCAAAATTTCGATTCCCCCTGGATCTTGTTATTGTCAGGCACAAACACTTTTTCTTTCCATTTGAAAAATCTATTATCATTTTTCATCATTTGTCTATCGTCAAGTATTGTATTTTAGGAAATAACTAATTATTGTTGGTTAATTGTTTTGGACTTCAATAGCAATTGAATATTTCAGGGAAATGTAGGATAGAATGCAGGTGTCCTTAGGATTTCACTAAATTACGAAGCAGAATATTGTAATCAGACAAAAGTGCCAACTTTTACAATTCTAATGTTTGTTATTCCTTTGGAATTAGATAGATAGAGATGTCTATTGTACTTCAGTCGCTTGTTATTTACTGTTCTAGAAAATCTACAGTATTAGCCTTGAGCGGTCTATTATTTTTGCCTCTAGTCTATAATTGTATAATGTCACCTGCCTCGTTTTCGCTCTGGGGTTGATTCATTGGAGCGTTCGGACCTAATGAACGCGCGATAACTTTACTTCCGACTTTTCGCTGAGGTTTAAGGTTTGATTTAAACATTTGGTTATTCTATTCGTTTTATTACACTGCGTTATACTGTACGTTACTGTATTTTAATGTACTGTTTTGTCATCACGCTTTGTCTCCGTGAGTTTTGACCCCAAACCTTTGAATTTTTGAAACCTGTGGTCAGCGAAATTTACAGTTTACTTGAGTTTTGATTCACATAACAGACTACTACTAATTGTTACTACTAGAAAGTCTGTTATGACAGTGTGTTGCGAGAACATCACCCAAAATACGATGATGTAACCTGCAGATTATGGGTCATGCCTCCTACGGGAGTTTACTTATATTCAAGGCAACAGATTACAAAAAATCCCTGGCAGGTTAATTTATTAACTAATCTATACTCTAAAAGCCATTATCTTCATTAAATATTGTAATATGAAATTCAAAGGTTTCTGTTTTGCCTAGGGTAAAGATTCTCTTCAGGCCATACTCAATAAGAAGCTTTATACCCCCGACAAAGTGTATACGAGGAAAGCCTTTTAAGTTCAGCCTGAAGTACTTTGTTTGATACTTGGTTAGTTTTTTCAAAACGGAATTTGTGTAATAATGGCTATATAATGTCCAAAACCTGCCTAATATAGTCATTATTTTCTTGATTTAGCGAGAAATACACTGTATTTTCATAATGCTATGCAGTTATTTAAGGTTGTTCAATACACATATATTATAGTGTTTAAATTCCCTTAAAACGACAGAGGCTAATATATGCTTGCTGATAAACGTGATGGTATTAGTGAACTGTTTTTTATATAAACCTTTAGCATCTTTTTTGAACGTTCGGTTAAGCTATTTTTTGTTTTTTTGAGGTTAACTTACTTTGTTTAAAATTAATATACCTGCGGAAAATGTTTTCAGCCGTCTCAGTTTGACAGTATTTAATTCCATAAACGTTGCACTCCCGGTATTGGGAATAGTCAAAACGTTTATCCTGACGTTTTGGCCCAAGTCTTATGTCCACTATTTTTTAAGAATCCGGCAGCATTATTCTTGAACAGCGCCGTATATGGTATAATGGCCCTGCGAGAATGATGTAGCCCTGAAGCTTGTTCATTTTCGCAGGGCCATTCTACTTACCAATATCCGACACTGTTCGCAAAAAAAGGTGCCGGATTTTTAGTAAAGTGCCGGATATTAGACTTGGGCTGACGTTTTTGCTGACTCAATTATAATTTCTCGGTGCTAATAATAAATCATGCTACATGTATTACGCCTAACGTAATCATACTTGCGCCTTGGCATAGTTGAAGCCGACCTGAACGCATAGTTATGTAAATGTCATGCATGAAGCTATGCGCTTGCATTGTGGGGAGTTTGGTTAAACAAATGTGCATTATTTAATCTTGTTAAATTGTTGTTAAATCATTTTATCAAATCTTATTTGGGATAGAAAAGTTTTGGCTTGACGAAAGTTAAAAAAATGGTGTCTTATTTTAACCTCAACTTAATTTTGATTCAAGCGCTTGTCCTCTGACTTTAACTTAAATTCCTCCGATATCTCAACTTTAAATTATGTCTTATTCCTATTATTCTGCTATTCTTATTCAAAATAAGTCTTAGTCTTATTCAACAATAGGTAGTACACAGTAGTGTATCTTTTGTACATCTTGGCATGTTATTAGGTCGAACGCTATAGTAGTGTCAGCGTAAGCACATTTTTTGATCAACTGCTGCAAAGCATTTATGGATGAACATTAATTAAAAAGGTAGAACGGACACAAGGCTACACGGAACTCTGTCCTTACTCTAGAGACTGTCAGCTTTGTAACATATAATGTCAGGTCAGGCGCATATAACCTCACTACCTACTGACTTTTTTGAAGTTCAGGCTTTTTCTGTTAGACAGCTTTTTTGTGGATCAATTTTATCCTTGTTCTCGGGGTATATAGACTGTAATGTGGCATGTGTAGTTTTTTCAGTTACAGCTTACAGAGTTCTTGTGAAGTTATTTTGATATACCTACTGTCTCTTGTTTTACAGAATTTTTGGCACTAGTTGAAGTTACAAAAACAGTTTCGGTTGATTGTAAATTTAGTCAAGCTTGTAGCTACATTTTCGAAATTTTTGAGAAATGATTTCAAAGTCTGACCATAAATTGCTGAATCCCGAGATAAAACATGTGGCGTAATTTTGATGATTACTCGCTGTACTCTTGGTGTTTGCTAATAGTTCTCTTCGTAATGAAATTGCAGTGTTTCTTTTTGTCTCAGGGTCCTGAATCTTTTGGTTAGACATTAGTTTTACGCATATAGACCTTTATGCAAATTTCGTTGCAAAATCGATCAAAATTTTTCTGCAGATAAAAACTCTAAACTAACATATTGTGACGTTTTTCGCAACTTTTTAGGTGCGCGTCCACCCACTGTACCGGTAAAGCACATAAACGTTGGTGTATTTTAAATATTTTCAAGAATCCCTTTTTATGTAGACAACGGCTATTTTTTTTACTACAGTTCATCTTTTGCGTTCATTAGTTATATATCTCATGAAATTATCAAAACCTATTTAGAATATTACATTTTTAATAAAATTATCGCCCTCAATTCCCCTTGTGATAGTGAATTCATCAAAATGTGTTAATAATGATTAATATAGTTGTTAGTATTTATTAATCTAGTTATTTTTATTATTTTAAGAACATTTTTTCATCTTAAATTAATGCTTGTCACTGTCTAGATATATATAGTTGCTGACATAAACGAGATATTTTCAGCTGTAATTACTTTTTTCCATATTTTTAGCTGCAATTATGAGATATATCACAATGCTTATCTTTTTGGTTGTCATACAATAGCTTATTAACTATACTGCAATTATTTGACGAAAACAGCTATAGGCACCGTAATGTACCCAGGTATCATGTGTCTGTCAAAACCTATAGAACGCAGACATTGGCACAGAGATGATATATGTATATGTACGTGTCGTAAACTCAAATTTTCCACTGTTCGAAAGAAACTGGAATTCTGATGTGAGAAAGGAAATTTTTTAAACAAAAATAATGATGAGGTGCCGTGAGTCAAAACCGACCTTTCGCTACGACATGGAAACTGCCACCTGCCTGTCTCATTATTTTTTCTCATTTACAGCTTTTTCGTCCCTTTGAACATCGTTGCGACACTTCAACGATACTCGGTCGATACTCAGGCTTCTAGGCATTTTAACGAAATGCATAAAAGCATCCTCTGAATGCTTAGAACCTGTTCATACCTGTCAATATTCGCGTGCGACAAAAGGTTATCAGAAAACCACTTCAGGAAACATATAGTAAAAACTCTTCTGATCTAGGTATCCGGTCTTTGCGTGTCTCCTAGGAACAGTGTCATACTCTTCCTACATATGTACTCTTGCTATTAGTTAGCCAAGTTAATCAGAATACACTTATTTGACTGCGCAAGCGGATTTTCAACTAAAATTATGCTAATTAAAGTTAGGAGTTAAAAACTGATCTGCCTGAGTCAATGTTTCCTGTTTCCAGTTTTTTCAGCTTATCCGGATTGCTGGTCAGTCATGCAAAAACTCGGTTACACTAATCAACTAAAATTTATATAAACGTTATAACATTCATATCAGCAGGTCTAAGCGTCTAACAATATGCGGATTATTACATACTTTTCGCGTTTGTCTGGAAAAATATTATTTTTTAACTAAGAATAACTCGCTATGTACGAACTACGAATTAAAGCCTGGTTCATACTTGTCCGTAAGCGTGTCCGTTTGTCCGTAAACCAAACGTTTGATCAGCTTTTAGCTGCAGTAAACAGCCAATTCTTGGTTTAATTTTTAGTACTTTGTAGTAACACTTGTAGTTTTTGTAACACTTTTTAGCGGGGTCGTTTCTGATACTATTCTGAAGTGGATTGTGTATGGCAATAGGTATTTTGTGCTAAACACAACCCATTTTTACTGACCATATTAATATTTAATCCAAATTGGATATGAATACGAAAATACTGATACAAAAAAATGTGTTTTATTAATACTTACTTTTTTTGTTTCAGCTTAAGAACAATTCTCTGCAACTAATACGTTTGTATGAAGTAACTCGAATTTGACCACTTGTCAAGTATTTATCAGTATTTGACTATTTAATTCTAATCAATTATAGACTTGCTTATATTGTGTCCATGAAACAATACAATTACTTCTTTTCCGATGATGTCTTTAAACAACCACTCTCCGTTGAAAAAGCAACCGCCTAATTTGCTTGGTACGTTTACAATTATATATATGTAATCCAGAAATTGTTGTTTACATAGCTTAAAGTATTTCTTAAAGTATTATTAGTATTATAGTAGTAATACTGTGCTCAAAGACACTAGAATAAACTCAAAGAATATACTGGAAATGATAGCTAGAGTTGAAAACAAGAAGTTTCAATGAAATCATATTCTATTATATTTGTAATCAAAAGGTCGTAATTAAGAACATGTTTAATAACGAAAGCAATTTCTCCGAATAAACAAAAATTTTACTTTTATAGCCTTAGCGAATGTTATGCAAATTTACTGAACTAAAGTAATCAGCATCTATTCATTTTCGTATCCGCAAACAAGGTTTAACTTGAAACACAATTTCTTATTAATTGTAATGTTTGAAGCCAAAGGTTTTATTTTCATCTTTCTATGTGATCAGCTACATATGTTACTTTTTAAGTTACTAAATTTTGTAGAAATTTTAGTTTTTGCTGTTCTTTGATTCGAGTTTTTTGCTTTTTGTTTTTAATTCTAATTGTTGAATTGTTGCATTTTGACGACATTTCATTCAAGCTTATTTTTGAGGTAGTAAAACGATGTACTCAAACTTTTTCTGAAGCTTTAAACTTTCCAAAAAATTAAACAAGGCTCAGTTTAAAAAAATGTTCTCTGCTAAACACCAACACGTCAACACATTAGTCCTAACACCAGTATCTAAACAATGAACGTTTGTTGACAAAAAGTTGGTCCTGGTGTCGATAATTGATCAAACATGATTCTCTATAACTCTATGCAATAGAATAATTTTAAAAGAAAGTTTTTATAAGTGCAACATTTTTTAGTTTCTTTTCAGTTTGAGCTTTTTTTGGCTCTTTTAGTTAAAAAACATCAAAAGGTCACGCCATAATATAGTTTTGTCAGTATCGTATCTGATTTGTGTGGAGTTGTGTCTTTGCGTTTTGACCAACACTACAGACCTGTGTAATGAGGCCTCCAGAGGAAATTGTATGCCTTTGCCGAGTTTTATCGTGTCTACACTTTTAATCATACATTGATTAGTATTTTAAAGTCTAGAATTCATAGTGAGTGATCTAATTTCAGGAAACTATTTGCTTACTGTTCTGTTAAAGATAGTTGTAAAAAATTGCACCATTTAAATGTAATATATACCCTTGTGGATTTACCAAAAAATTGTTTATTTGTTTTCACACATCAGTTTTAACTTAATGTTGCAACTTAAACACATTGCATTCTTTAGGTAAACCATAGGCCAAGTTCATACTTGTCCTTTAGGTTCGATTCATGCTCGTCCTTGTCCTTGTTTTGTGCTTACGCGATTCCAAGAAAACTGCCCGGCCGAATAAGCCAACTTTTAGCAAGACTAGACAAGTTTGAGTCGCTTGCCGATCCTATGCAAAAAATTAGCCGAAACGCTTGAGTGAATTCGTTACAGTAGCAGACCAAAAATGGTCCGTGTCCCTGTCCCTGTGTCCTTAAGGACAAGTATGCACTGGGCTTAAGGGTCAAGGGAAGCCGGGTTTCCATTTTTCTGTAAGCCCAATTTCGACACCTGTTGTACAGAAACTGAGCGCTTAATTTTCAGAACAAATTTATTGATTATTAAGCTTAATTTGACTGATTGTCAGACAGTTTTTAGTAAATATGTTTATTTTTTAGTTAATAAAACATAGACAGCTGTGGCAATACATATATATTTTTTTGACTAAAATAGAATTGATATTGTTCGTGAAATAAGTATTATTTTTCTATTAATAATGTAATTGATCTAATTTTTAATAATGATTTCCATTATCTGATCTATGTAATTTCTATTAATAGTGTAATTTTTTAAAAACGGAATTCTTTATGAAATACTGGTCAATATTTTCGACAGCTGCAAAAATTTCTACAAAAATTTTTTTCATTACATTACTACTATTATTTTTAATCATTTTTAATACAAAAAAGTAATTTGTTTTGATGTCGTCAGAGTTTTCTTGGTGCTATTCAATTTCAAACCTGACTGATCAACAAAAATTAATTAATTTCCAACACAAAAACTTATATTTTTAGTTTAATATCTAGTGTGTGTATTCACGACGTACTTAAATAGTTTGGTCTGGTCGTCTGGTCAGACTCATGTTTTCAAGAACCTTGGCTTAGGGCTTGGCAGATTATACTTAAATTTATTTAATTAAGAAAACAGCAACGGGGAGCATTCATTTGCTCAACATTCATATGTTCGACAGAATTTTAGTAATTTCGAATAAACAAATCAATAACAGCCATTATTCACAGTAATCTACGATTACTCGACTTTCGCATGATCGACAGCCCTTTATTGCACCCCCATTGTTTTTTGTAATTTAAATCATACATAGTGTCTTCACATGCTCGACAAATTGTATAAGTTGAAAAGTTTGTTGTATACTTCTATCACATTTTTACGCGGCGGCCTCAGCCGCCGCGTATATACTATATTACGATCAGCTGGTATGAATAGCACGTAAGTCAGTGTAAATCGGCTGGCAGGTCAGCAAAATACACTGTTTTTGTGGGCGTGTGTGTGTGTCATATCGTTTATATATGCATCCACATACAACACAAACAACAGGCAGCTTTGTCAGTGCTGGGAAACTGCGCACAGTATTACGACATGAATACAAAACCTGTTGCATCAATATTTCACCGATTGTATATCAGCGAGTCTGCAGTAGGAATCTGTGTCCTGTACTTGAGAAGGGCAACCCTCACTCTGTTACAGGCAATAGTGGATCACATGTCATCATCATGTGGTTCACATTTGGACAGCTTCAGCTAGATGAAATTGTCACTCTTTGACTATTAAGATGTAATGCTAGTTACGCATAATTTATAATTAATATGTGAATATTATTTGTCAGTTAAAATGTACAATATTGCTGTAATAAAAAAACAGTTTTATATGAATGAACTATGACAAAACTTTTATACGCTTAATATATGTATTGTAAATTAATCAATCAGTGCAACTGTTGAAAGTAGAATTGTAATTAGCGGTCAACATGGAGCCATTGGGACACTTTTGCCAGACAAAAGTAAGCTCACAAACGCTTTTCTCTAGGCAAAAATGTCAAAGCACTTTGGCCTGGAAAGCGTTTCGTCGTTAATGCTGAGATTGTGGACCAGAAATTATACGCAACGCAAGGGTTTCAAGAACGCTCGCTGACTTTAGTTAGACTGAGCAGACTCAATTATGACTGACAGTGACATAACAATACTGACATGTTTAGTTAAACCTGGTGGCTTTTCAAAATTTTTGTGCCGCGTTTTATATTCGAAGAATATCCTCAGCAGTACAAGCATGTCGCAGGAGAATCAGTCGAAAGGAAATGTAACTTTACTCGCAAAACGTGCTTGTTCGTAATAGATTTGTTTGGTTAAACCTTTGCACAAGAGCAAACTTGACGTGGTGGAACTGGGCTATCCAAATTGAATCCATTATATATTAATTCATTGATTAATTAATTAATTGTGCTGTTTTTTCATCTAAAAAATTTAAATCTAAAAATTGTGCTGTTTTTTCATCTAAAAAATTTAAATCTAAAAATTTAAAATAAATTTAACTTTAAACTTATTATTTTTGACTTTTGTAATTTTAATGTATTCTTATTTTTTAGTTTTAAGTAAGGCCATTGTCACGTTTACTGATGCACTGCTTTTAAGTTTTAACCAAATAAGTCTAATCCGTTAAATCCAAGTTTCCAAATCTAATCTAATTCAAAGCTTTCTAAAACGTAAAAAACGAGAACAGCCTAAGTCCAAAAATGTAC